>CM032233.1:93055000-93160000 GCA_019009955.1 Riptortus pedestris
TGAAATTTGATAGATTCTGCTATATCCAGAAACTACTCAATATGTTGAAAAAATACTCGTCACTCAGGAGTTGCGTTAATTAAACGGGGATTCTCTATTTTTAAGTCAAAATTCGATGTGTAATAGTGGGGGTTAACTGATGGCTGAAAATAATACAATAAGAATAACTCGCTTAATATTTGAGTTAAGAGAAACTGAATTGAACAAAAATATTACACCATCAATATCATAACAAGATTGGTTATTTATAATTTTTCGATCCATTTCATAATAAAGGAGATATTTTTAACTGTCAGATTCCCCCCTCTGTTAATCCACCCCCCCCCATATTCCGAGTCTCATTTTAGCCATTAACGAATATGCCCTTCGGTGTTGAATGAAACAGTTAAATATCGAGTATGGCGTAGAAGAAATAAACATTTTCGAGTTAAGAACGTAAAATCTTTTCAACGAATTTGCCTTTACCTCACGCAGTAAAATTCCTATGAAAACAGTAATTAGTATTTAAACTTCCAATCATTCGGCTAATGATATAACAGCTTAGTGTTAATATAGCATGAGTAACAATGGGCTTTTACTGAAATCTAAAAAATTTAATAAAGCATTGACAGGTAATTAAATTTGCAGTGTGATTGTTTCTATTGCTTTTCTCAATCTGACGTAAATTAAAACTGAGGTATTTCAAACTTTGGAAATTCCCCCTCATTCAGATTTCATCCGTTAACGGACTAGATCTTTAGTTTAATGTAAAGCGTGTACATATCCAGTTTGGTAATGATAAGAGACAAAAATTTGGAACCGCTAGAATGATAACAGACAATATATATATATATATATATATATATATATATATATATATACTAGCGGACCCAACAGACGTTGTCCTGCTTAATATTTCAAGCGATTAGGATATTAAACAAATTATGAACTGAATAACAAATAATATAATAATTTCATTATTCTTTATTTTGAAATAAAATCAATTTTTCTTAAAACAATTCGTTATAATTAATAATGTTCATATTGGAAAGAATTGTTGAGGATATCAATATTTTTATACAAATTCCTTGCTTCGCACATTGTTATACGAAAAAATGTTTAAAACAAAAGCTACTTTTAATAACACAAAAAACAACTTTTGTTATGTGCACTTTTGCCTAAAAACAAATAGAAAATGAAATATCGCGAATTTTTTATTCAGGCCTCCCTTATATCGCCCACTCCCGTTCGAACATAAAAAATTTAATATAGCTTATAATCATGGAAGAATTAATGCTAATTTACATATAGAATTTTTCAAGTTCGGTTCAATCGTTAGTGCCCAATAACAATGTTGGTTCCCACTTTAATGTATTAGTGTATATCTCGTTTATTCTTTGCCATACGACAAAAGTGAATATAACAAAAGCTACTCTAAATAAAAAATAAACAACTTGTATTCTGTGCATATTTGCCGAAAAAATAATAAGAAACGAAATATCGCTAGTTTTAATTTTAGGCCTGTCTTACAACCCCCACTCCTGCTCCAACTGCCGGGCTGATTTGTGAATCTAAACCATCCAGGGCGTCACTAAAGCTCATATAAACATTCATTCAAATAGGTCCAGCCGTTTAGGAGGAGTTCGGTGACATACACACGGACATTAGAATTACATATATATATATATATATATATATACTTTTGAACGGACCTCATTTTCGTCGTGTTCTAGGTTGGATATTGGATCCTAGGTTTGATCATTGGACATATGATGAAACTCTTCGAAAATCGGGTGATGAGTACAACCTCAATAGCTGATTGCCCATAAAGGGAATCTGCTAAAAACTACAAAGCATGAGAAATTAATGTAACCAGATCCATTCGTCAGCATACAACAGCGATCCATGGAAGGGCCATTGGGCTAATAGAGTTGCAAATCAACTAACTAAGGTGATCAGCTTTATCTCGCACCATAACTACCCCTCTTAACGTGATAATAACTCTAGAATAGCAGAGCGTTCAAGTACTTTCTCCCAGCAGGCCCTCTAATCGCTGGCAATAAATTTGACATATGCAGTACAGTCACTTGCTACTACGATGCCTTTACTACCGTATACCATTATAGTACATGAAACTATTAAAGCCCAATGGTTAGATGCTATATTCAAAGTTTACAGACGTAAACATGACACTTTTTTGCGCATCGTTGTCTCAGAAATGATTCCTTATAACACCACGTGCTACACACTCTCTCACAGGAATAACAGCTTTCTAGTCATAACTAAATGAGCTGTTGTTATTATTATTTTATTTATTTATTAAAGATGTCGCTACAATGGCGATTCTTCTTAAAACAAGAAAGAGTATAAATTCACCAAATAAAATCCAAAAAAAGTCCGTTAATCAGGGGCTAAACTAACAAGGGGAGTGCACGGCCTTCCCCCCACCGATTTGAACAAAACATTTTCAGTGTTTATTATTTAATGATTAACTATTCTGTTAAAGCGAGAGAGCGAACTTCTCCCCCGTTCTTCTAAAAAAAATTATTAACATTAAAATATTATTAAAATTGCCTGAACGACTTGAGTTGTTTCCAAGATGTCTCAGTGGCTCAGTTGATAGAATATTATTTTTTAATTTTTTTTTTAACCAGAAATATCGAGATCGAATCTCACCAGGAGCTGTTTTACACGTTAGAGCTATATTTTCATTATGCTTGCCCTTGGATCGCTGACGTATATTTCAACCATCGTGTTAAAAATTTCATCATGGGTCTCCATTACTGCTCGTAATTGATTGAACAGGATCGATAAATAGCACCTAGTATTAAAATTCATTCTATTCTTCAACACCATTGTCATCCGCAATAAAATTTTTAACTTGTTGATAAAAACACGTTAGTGAACCAAGTCCAAGCACAATGAAAAAAAGCTCTGAAGTAAAAAACTGTTAAAAAAATATTTTTATGTAGAGAGCCAGGAAATTTTAAATATCTTTATTAATTGTAAAATAAAATAATAACAAATAAACGGGTAAAGTTAAATAAAACCGTTTAAAAATATTATTAAAATATCTGCGTTATTATTGATAATTGTTATATACTTATGTATTCAATTAATAATATATTTCTTGTATAATATTAAATATTTCCTTATACCAATTACATTTTTGATAGAACGCTTTCGAATTTTCTTTAAATATATGGAACATGCTGAAAATAAAAAAAAACTTATTTATTTATATTAAATAAACGCCCTAGAAACAATAAAATTAAAAAAAAATTCAAAAAAAATATAGTCGCCCGGCGAGATTCGATCTTGAGATATCCAGTTTCACAAAAATAGGCTATCAACTGAGCCACGCAGACACCATGAAATAGACATCTTGGGAACAACTCAAGACTTTCAGGCAAACTTAAAAATTAATTTAAATACTTAATTACTTATTTTTTTAAGTGCGTTCTCTCGCTTTAAGTGAATTAGTTATTCATTAGATACTAAACACTAAAATATTTTCGTTCAAATCGGTGAGCGGAAGGCCTTGGACTCCCATTGTAAGGAGATTTCACATATGCTGGTATTACACACACTTGTTTTATCCTCTTACCAAATAAAGAGGAAGAATAAAGAATCTAATAAGAGGTAACCTTATAATCCTATGTTTTACAAATACATTGATTACTATGTATAATTTTGCATAATGGATACTTAAAAATTTAGGTAAACTACGTAGTCATACCGAGTTTCCAGAAAACCAGTATTTTTACCAATCTCTCTCACTCTCTCTCTCTCTCTCTCTCTCACTCTCTCTCTCACTCTCTCTCTCACTCTCTCTCTCTCTCTCTCTCTCTCTCTCTCAGGCTGAAATTCGACCAGTGAATTATGGGGGAGGGGAAGTTTAGAAGAGACGAATTTCGAAAATTCTTAATATCTCCGTTATTAGGCGTCGGATCTTTTTGCAAATGTAATGTTCCATAAACCTTGTTATGCATGCATTTTCACTATCTTGATTATTTACCGAGATTGCATTTTATAGTTTTCGGCCCCTGTAAACCTCCCACCCCTCCTACTTATGTCATATTAACAATAAGCTGTTATTTTTTTTTTTACCTTTTAATACACAGTTGCTGCTAAAATAATATAAATGTATCAACGAAATTAGACATGGTACATCATTTTAAAATTATAAATGTCCCCAGTTTTCCTTCAGTCTCAAAAAAACCTACGGTACTTTCCTGTATATAGATAATAAATAAAAACAAGATACATCCTACAGCAAGTTACTTTTATTTAACTGAAGAGAAATAGAGAAAATATTTTCAAATACTTTCCAGGACGTAGGGTGGCCTTCTGGGATAACATTGTCAGCTCCAAGTATCCAGATGGTCCCGATACAACTCTATTAGTTCGGCATTGATTCTCAGCTCTATGACAGCTCCAATATTTTTCTTCCTTTTTTCCAGTAATTTTCAGCGCTTTTCTGTTTTCCTTTGCCCACGTTTCACGGAATTATCCATGGCGAGAGACTTTGTTGCTAATCCTTTCAAAAGGAACTAAAATTTGATCTATTTCACGTGTTTAAGTAAAAACAATGGTCAAGGAGGCTATTTATTATTTACTTTAGTGATTTCTATAGTAAGTTAACGGTTACAGAACCAAAAAACTCCAATATATTTAACTTGCACAAGGCGGAAAGTAGCACATATTAAATGAAATAATCACTATCTGCCTTACTTTCAAAATTTACGTAACATTAGTACTTGCAAATCAGGCATCATTAAAAGGTTTTTTTTTCAGAAACAAATAGAACTTTAGTGTAATTTATAATGAATCAGAATAATTTTTATCACAATCAATAAAATTTTAGTAGTACAAGAACTTATAACGGGGGGGGGGGGGTCACCAGAAAATATTTGTATGTATCTCGTATAATAAAGATTTTTAACGGATTTTATTTTCGTCACCAAAATCGCGTCATTAGTACCATCTCAATAGCTGATTTCTCTTAAGGGAAATCTGCGAAAAAACAGTGACGTATATAGATGAAATTTAAACTCCATGTTTTATTATTACAGTATTTAAATCATTATTCCAGATCATAAAGTATTAATAGACTACAAGATTCATATAGAAAATTATATTCTTTACGAATTACAATAATTTACTTCAAATAAATAATTCGTCATTTTTAACGGACCTCATTTTCGTCATCTCATAGATAGGATCGATGGACATTTGAAGTAATTGTACGAAAATCGCGTCATAAGTACGAACTCAATAGCTGATTTTTCTTAAGGGAAATCTGCTAGAACAGGGATCATGTCACATGCAGAAGAAGTGGAAATCGAGGTCCCAACGCAACAAGTCATGGGCATAAAAGAGGGACGGCATAAGTTAAGGATTGGAGTAGCAAATAAAGAAAAAAATCGGATGATAGAGTTTGTAAAAGGTAAAAAAGGTTTGGGATCAGTGCTAGTTGAACGACTCGGTAATCTAGGAGTGGAGGAGAGCCTGGGTAGAGTAGGTGGCTCTTCCTTTACATCTCGAGTAGAGGGGATGGAAATGTCGGGAGGGGGGGGGGGGGACAACCATCTTCTTCCGAACCATATATGCCCCCCTCACTCTCTCTCTCTCTCTTTCTTACGCTGCACTACCCCCATCCCCCGATAGCACCCTCGCCCGAAACCACTCACCCCTCAATTCGATAGCCACCTCACACACACCACTCCTCAAAGCCTCACTCTAACCAGTAACAACCATGTCCCACTTACCTATTCCACTAGCTCTCCTTGTTCACATCCAGACAAGAGCCTGACTAGTGGATGAGACGGCTTTCACTAATCATGCAAGATCAGTTGTTCAAATATTATAAAAAGTCCGTCACGCAGGAGCTGCGTAAAGTAAGCAGATTCCCCACGTCAAGTTATACAATAGAGAAATCCCAATAAGACTGCCGAACAGTTATGGAAACGGCCGAACTAGATTTCCTCGGACACGAATAGAAGTGACCACACCTCGTCCGTTACACTTAATAAAAATACAATTATCTTGGCTAATATTCAAGATAGAGAATAAATGTATTTAACAACATTTATAGAATCTTTAATATGCAATAAGATTGGTTTTATACAATTTTTCAATCCGACGTACAGTAACGGAGATATTTCGAAATTTCCCCTCTAATGCCCCCCCTCCCACTGGCGCGATTTCAGCCGTTAACGAAGTTGATCTGTCTTTTTACATAAAACAATTAAATACCGAGTTTGGTGACGATTGAACAAAAATTGCGACCGCTAGAGTGTTAACAGACACACACACACCCACATATATATATATATAATTTTTCGTCATCTCCTGGGTAGGATTGATGGACATTTGAAGAGATTTTTCGAAAACCGCGTCATGAGTACGACCTCAATAGCTGATTTCTCTTTAGGGAAACCTGCTAAAAGTTAATAAATAAAGGCCCATAATAGTTTTATCTAACCAGTAACAACATTATTCATCATCCCTCTTCCACTAGCTCTAGCCGTACATGTAGACAAAATTAGAACACGTGGTCAAATGGCATTCACAAATCATGTAAGATATGTTATTCAAATATTACAATATATATATATATATATATATATAATTGTAACCTCTGTCTGTACATGAATTTTTTATCGAAATTTCACTATAGCTTTTTGTTTCACATGCTATAGGCGCCATATCTGCAAATTGTTTCTTTGATGTCTGTTACCTCTTCACGCGTAAACGGCTGAACCGAATTTTATGAAACTTGGTTTGTATATTACTACTAACCCAACTAAGACTTTAGGCTATATTAATATTCTCAGAGACGATCAAGGAGTGGGGGTTATAAAGGAGACCTGAAATTAAAAATACGGTATTTTTCGGCAAATATGCGCAAAACAAAAGTTAAAAAAAACTCCATGCACAGGAAACGGGAAATATAAAAATATTGAGGCCAGTGAAGCATTTCAGAACAAATAATTTTATTATTAACAAATCCACAGCAAGGACGGGTATAAGCCATAATAATCACTGGTACGGTGAAATGTCATAATATTGTGCAAAGGAAAGCCTTGGCAAAAAAAATAACCATCTTCATTCAGCCTCAGATGAAGTCCCGGGCGAAGCCGGGTAACTTGGCTAGTACATATATATATATATATATATATATATATATATATATATATATATATATATATATATGTATATATATATGAGCGAAGATCATTTTCCCGATTCCTTTAAGGGTAAAAGTATAACTATAATGTTCACTAAGGATTTTTTTTTTTTTAAATATATTTCTATTTCCATGGAAAACCATTTTTGCCTGAGCTCTCATCGGTTGGTAAAACAGTATTCATAAATTTCAACGGTAAACATTTTTGCTACATACGATGAACATTTGAAGGACGTTTTCTTTTTTTTTTTCAAGAATCGCATAATTGAGCACAATATCAGAATCTGTTTTCCTTTTACGGATACATGATAAAATCGTTGAGGCCTAAGTTTTATATATTGACCTCCTGCAGTTTCATCATTCTAAATGTAGAATAAATTGGCCACTATTTTCCAGAAAGAGATACTTAAACTTGCATTACATGGAAGTTACATTAGCCCTAACCTTGTATGCTATGTTAAAAATTAACGTTACAGAAAAACTCACAATTAGAATGTTTAGTACGTTATAATGTTTTACTGTTCTAAAGTCAGGCAACAAAACTAAATCCGTCCTATTGTTCTCACTATCTACACATTAACGTTTTAGGATAAATCCCATTGCTTATTAGAGATTTGTTATTGGAGATTAATGAAATCTGATGTAGGCACCAAATCAGTCCTCTGTGCCCTTATTCAATTAAATAAATAAAATGTTTTGATACACTTCATTTGAAACTCATAAGTGATATTTCCGTTGCAATACATAGGTTCAGAAATAAACTCGTAGACTTCCTCGGTCCTGGTCATTAATGTTATTAGAATAAATTGCTATAGAATAAAATTTATAGATCTTTTATGATAATCAAAAATAGTACTATACAAAACTTTTGTAATATGTATGGAGACATTTGAAATTGTTTATTTGCTCTATCCTGTGAGTTATGCAGAAATTAGTCGAATTTGAGCAAAAGGGAAGATGCACAATTCGACGATAGAACAGTCCTTTAAATTATAATTGAAAATTTAAAGGCTCTTCATTTTTGAGTTCTAAACACACACATGGTGCGTACGGTCACTAAAAAAAAATGTTCGTTAACGCTTATAAACGTTTTAAAGTAACATGGATTAATCTTTGAGATTTCATAACTGAATTTTATTATTTACAGAAAAGGAATGGCTCCTGAAGAGGTGGTGAACATGCTATGAAACATGTAGGGCAATTTTGAATACTGTCTGCTTGGAAAAACAACGAGTTTTTGTTAGAGACTTTTCTTATACACTATCAAGAATATATATATACAGGGCGGAGAAGAGAAAATGCATGTTTTCCAATATTGGATGACTGCGACACGGTTTGATAAAAATAATAAAAACAAGCATTAAGTATTAGATTTTTTAATGCAGTTTTGAAATATAGATGTTTTATTAGGTTCGAAAAATTATGTCTTGGAGATGACGTCCTTCTTGCTGGATACAAATTTGGACCCTCTCCCGAAACGCATGGCTCTCTCCCACATTTCGTGAATTCTTCAGGTCATCGTTTGTGCGAGGCTTATTCATGTAGACTTTTGACTTTAAATACCCTCGCAAAAATACATCGTACATCGATAAATCAGGTGAGCGAGGGGGCCAGTAAACATCACCATAACTTGTTTCAAAAGTACTGCTCGAGAACGAACAGACGATGCTCTACGCTCCAACGCTCCATAGCGACCATGCAGTTTCACATTGTATGTGCAATCTGCCAACATTCATTTAAGGTCCATACACCCTGACGTTGCCGCGTACTAGCGTTTCAAAAAACATGAGTTTCCTCGGCTCCACTATATATATATATATATATTTATATATACGCAACTCACAATTGCGCTACATTTTTCGTGGCTTACCTACTACCTCATCAATTGCCATTTATTTTACAAATAATAACATAATTCTTTTAAAACCCAATGATAATTCATTGCTATATTACTACCACATTAGTAAGTGTGTATCAAAACAATATATTCATTCAATTTAATTACATATTGCTTACTTACAGTTCCGAAATACTCTACATTCATTGAAACAACCTTTCCGCATTGGGGATGTCGTTGAAACTGAGATTCCCGAAGTAGAAGAAGTCAGCTGACTAAAGTTTAATTATTTTCACGTCCGTCCTTGATTATTTAGCGTCATAATTTATAATCAATTATTTTAAGATAAAATGTTGTAGAGTATATGATTAAGGTATTTAAATTCTGTTTTTTTTTTTAAATTACCTTTTTTCTATTTTTTATTATGTGAATATTCTTTTTTATTTCCGTTTAATATTATTTATTTCTTTATCGATTATTGGATATTGGAAATGGAATGATCCGACGAGGAAGTTTTATTTATTCATTTAACCTTTTATTTGGCTGTTGCAAGAATTCACAGAATAATTTTAGTAGAATATAAGATAAAGAAAGAGAGAATCACTTTATTGTACAAATTTTTATACAGTTTGTGGGGCTGCTCAATTACATTGAGATGCTGAAGCACACAGCAAGTTAGTCAATCCCTAGGACAACAGTAAAACAATACATATTGTATTTAGTCAGTTCAATAACTTAAATATTAACTAAAATAAACACAGTCAGGAACCTAAAAGGTGAATATCACTAGATATAAAATTAGAAACATCATTATTGTACTAACATGATCCGTCGATCTATAATAAGATCACTGGTCAAAGAAAAATTAAAATACATGGTGGGAAATAATCCCTAAAGTATCACTAATGATACCCTCGGCCAAGGTTTGCAGAGCCTTCTTGTCTATTTCCACCTCGTCAAAAAATGTCTGGGTACGTTTAGGGACCGTTCCTCGGGCACCGAACCACTAGCCTATCACCAGAAAATCCCGCTCCTCAAATGATTCCCTAAATTTTTCTGAGTAAAATTTAGTACATTTGTCGTAAATATTTGCCTTTTCCTAAAAAAAAATATTGTATATTTAGTTGTAACACCTGTAATGCAACTTATATCGGTGAATCATCCCAGCTGCTAAATAAAAGGTTAAAGTAACACGTAAAAAACCCAATAGATGATTTTGCTGATGAAAAATATGCTAAAATACAATACAACAGTGACCTCCAGTAAATTAATGGATGCGATTCGTCCCTAGCTCTGGTTAATCAGATTTTTCATTAGAGTAGTAGATGGTGGTATTAGTCAGGGTACTAGGATTGGGGGTTGGGGGTTTGGGGGGTGGGAGGATCAAAACGACGAGGTTTCGTCAATGGGAGGGAAATGTAGGCAGTTGTCGCTGATTTAGTGGGCTATCGACCATGACCACCCATTGATATCAATTCCCCCAGAAATTGGGCTCTGTTGTAGATTCACTTTGACATGGACATTGACAGGGGACATAGGTCGCTCGGCTCTCCCCCTTATACCTCACCATCCCACCCCCTACCCTTCATTCTACTATACCCTCTCTATTGTAATATTATAGTTTAATTATAAAATGTTTCACTTTGTTCTTTTAGCAAGTTTCCCTTAAGGGAAATCATTTATTTACAGAATTTCCGTGAAGGGTAAACCGCCTTGCAAAATTTAGTTCATCAGTGGTCTAAGTAGGTGACAGAAAAATAGGAGATTTCGAAAATGAGATCCGTTCAGAACTATATATATAGATATATATATATCTATATATAAAAATATGTCTGTGTGTGTGTGTGTGTGTGTGTGTGTGTGTGTATTTATACAACAGGGAGTGTGAAACCTCAGCGCCCGCTGTGTATCGTGACCAATCGTGAGCAATCAAGCCACTTGAATAAAATAAAATCCCGTAACGCAGAGGCTGCGTAATTTAAGCAGGAATCCCACGTGCTACTATAACATATATATATATATATATATATATATATATATATCACGTAATAAAGGTCTGTTGTAAACAATATTTTCCATATAAGCTTTAAAAACAATGTGGTACATAATATTATTAAAATCTTATTGTAAATATAGCATGAAAAAAAAACAGTCCTAACGCAGGGGCAATGTAAATTAAGCAGATTTCCCACGTGCTGATATAACACATTTATGATCTAATCTCACCGTATATTCTCTATTTGTATGAAAAAATCAGTTGAGTTAAAGGGGGTGGGGGTTACTGAAGGGAGAAAACAAGAAAGTAGGAATAACTCGCCGAGTTACGAAAAACTGCATGAACAACAATTGTAGAGCATCAATAGTTTAACAGGTTTGTCCCTATAACATTTTACGATCCGATTCATAATAACGTAGATATTTTAAATTTTCGAATTCACTCATCCCTCTAAACCCCCAAAATTCCAAGTTCGATTTTAAGTAATAACAAATATTATTTTTTGTTTTCACTGAAACATTTAAATATTGAGTAAATAGATATTAATTGATGGCGTCATCATCACATAAAATTTGCATGTATCTCACAAAATAAATGTTCCATGAAAGAAATATTTTGTATTTAACCCTGGAATAAAATGTTCATGTTAATATGATATAAGTAGGAGTGGGGTTTAACTGAAGGCTTAATACTAAGAAATGCAAATATCTCTGGTAATAATCAGGATACTGAAAGAACATATACAAGAACATTCATGGAACATTAAATTTCCAAATAGATTGATTTTATAGACTCCTTCGATCGACGTATAATAACGGGGATATTTCAAATTTTCGAAATTCCCCTTTCTAAATCCCCCCTCCCACTGGCCGATTTCAGCCATTAAACGAACTTCCCTCATTCTTTTTTTTTTTTTGCATAAAATGTTTAAATATTAAGTTTGGTAACGATGGAACAACAATTGCGACCGCTAGAGAGTTAAAAGTCACACACACTCACACACACACACACACACACACACACACACACACACACACACATATATATATATATATATATATATATATATATATATATATATATGGTGTTGTTGTTTTTTTTGGAGGTTTGGTCAATGTTGGTGAAAGAAACTTCTTAGTTTATGCCGATATTTCGAACATTTTATTTTCTCTTCTTCAGCACTGTAAAAATACAGGCAATATGTATAGTAATTTTTAAGTAGCTTTAGTCTTGGTAAGTAAAAATAGCATAAACACCTCCTGTTACACTCTAATTTAACAACAATGTGCAATATTATAAAGTAGCACCTGTATTTTTACAGCCCTGAAGAAGAGAAAATAAAATTCTCGAAATATCGGCATAAACTAAGAAGTTTCTTTCACCAACATTGACCAAACCTCCAAAAAAACAACAACACCACATATAAATATAACCTGGTCGAAAACATCAACACAATTTATATATATAATACAGTTTTGAAAGGACCTCATTTTCGTCATGTCCTGGGTAGGATTGACAGACATTTGAGCTAAATTTTTGAAAATAGCGACATGAGTACTATACAATAGGTTCCCTTAAGGGAAATCTGCTAAAAGCTATATTTGCTAAGGCCAGCTTATTAGAATATGACATATATATTTGTGTGTGTGACATCTCGGTTTTAGATTAACGTCTGAAGGGAACGTCACCTCAGATTATGAAATGTATTTAACGAAATTCACACCGCAATGTTTTAGCCAGAACTAAAGATCTTCCTGTACTGAGTGGGAGCTGAGATAAAGCAGACAAAGGAATTTAGGGCCCTAAACTCCACTAAGTCGCTTTTTATATTGAGATTACAATGTTTGTCCAACTTTATCTGAACCACCTAAAGGAAGTCAGTTCACTCCCCCTCCCCGCTCCCTTATGTAACAAATTAACCTCATGACCCGATTTGCCTTTGGTCCTGGAGGTGCATTAACTTGATGTTTTAGAGATTCCCTTTAAGGGAAATCAGCTATCTGAAGTTGCAGTCGTGGCGAGATTTAAAAAACAAAATTCAAATGTCCATCGATCCTACCAAGTAGATGATGAAAATCATAATGCCTTAATATTTTTATATAATAAACCAAATTTCTATCACCTCATATATATAAAACCTTAATTTGTTGTACACCCCACTCCTGCTCATTTGACATTTGATATAAACGAATATAATACTAATTGTTTTATTTCAATCTTAAGTATGACATATTTTTTCTACCGAAAATGAAAGGAATAAGACAAAAACATTCGAAATATCTGTTATTATGACTGGGATCTAGAAATAGACACTTTATATATAATGGTGGACAATAGTTATATAAACTTTTCGGATCGGACTCACATTAACATAAGTAGTTTGAATTTTAGGGGTTCAGGGGCAATGGGTTACCAATAAAAACATATTTCCCTCAATGTTTCGTGGCTTAAAACCCACTTCGGGGCTCAGGTTAGTCATGTGAGTAAAAGCGTTGGCCTTAATCTCACATGGTAAACCTAGAGTGGCGAGTTCGATTCCCGCCTGGACGAATAGGAATTTTGTGTTGTGACGAACTCATCAAATAAAATCTTTAGTCCCATCCTGGCTAGAAAAGGGTGGTAAACTGTAGATAACCCATCCTAATTAGCCAATAGAAGCATAATGTGGACGTTAATAAATAAAAATAAAAACACTTCTTCAGGTGTCATCCGATTAAAGAAAGAATTATCTATGGTTTTTAAAATTAATGTTATTATTTTTTGAAAAGGGATAGCCCCTGAAGAGGTGGTATTTGTAACCCCGAAACATGTAGGACAATATGAATAAAGTTTGCGCGGAAGAAATGTTTTATATTGGTGACCTTTGCCATTAAACTATGAAGAACACAATTTATATATATATATAGTGTGTGTGTGTGTGTGTGTGTGTGAGAGAGAGAGAGAGAGAGAGAGAGAGAGAGAGAGAGAGAGAGAGAGAGAAGTCTATTTTGAACGGATCACATCTCTTTGGCAGGATCGACATTTCACACAATTTTTCGAAAATCACGTTATGAATAAAGCCTAAATAGGTGATTTCACTTGAGGTAAATCTGCTGAAAGGGAAATAATTAAATGGAGTTAAAGGAAACGGTTGAGGCTCTAATATTCCTTAAGGAGGCTGAAAAAGTGACAATTTTATTTGAGCCTGCTCAAAGATTTTACACATTAGAAGAAAGATAAGGACGGTGACTGATTTCAAGCTCCCGGTTTTAATACATGCCCCTTAAGTGAAATCAGCTATTATATATATATATATATATATATATATATATATATATATATATATATATATATTTGTCAGTTACCACTCTAGCGTTCGCAATTATTGTTTGTTAGTTACCAAACTCAATATTTAGTCGTTTTATATAAAAAGAAAGATCAAGTGTCCGTTAACGGCTGAAATAGGACGAGGGGGGGGGCTTCAAAGGGGAGGAATTTTTAAAAATCGAAATATCTCCGTTCCTATACGAGGATCGAAAAATTCTATATAACCAATCTTATTGCAAATTTAATGATCTATATGTGTTGTTCTGTACATATTTTCAGTATAATGAGTATTGACCGAAATATTTGGTTTTTATAGTTTTCCGCTTTAGAAACCCCCAATTCCTACTCGTGACATATTTCGATATGGGCTGCAAAACCCCAGCCTCATCCATAGGCATAGGGCAGGCATTCATATATACAGGCACTTTTCGCTTATCCATGGCTTATAACCAGTTGTGACTTTCAATTCCCATTGATTGGCACATTATTTACAGAGGTGAAAAAGTTTGTCCCTTGAATGGTGAATGTGCTTTGTGAAAGAATGGGCTTTGTTGTAGGTGTTGGGTTGGAGGGAAGTGATGGGAGGCGGGAGGGCTGAAGGACAGCTCTGCAAGTGTCTGAAAGAGATGCCTGTTGCTCTAACTTGTCACCGCAATAAATCAATTCAATTCGGCGAGACCGGCACACGCTCTCTGTGCCTGCCCATTCATGTCCTCACCCCACCCAATAGCACCTTCTCATTTTGGATCCCATGCTTTTCCAATATTTCTTGTATCGCCCTCAGATGAAAAGGTTGCCTCCTCTCAGGCGCCAATTATGTTAGATAGGATTTGGCTCCAATCCGTCCAGAAACCCCCAGAAAGGTTTCAGTAAACCCCCTCTAATCTTCATGTAATATTAACAATAAGCTGTAATACCATGAACCATAAATATATGGAGGCTTAAATATGAAACATTTTATCAGATTTCCTCTAAGGGAAATCAGCTACTGAGGTCGTTCTCATGGCGCGATTTTCGAAATTTTTCTTCAAAAGTCCATCGATCGTACCTAGGAGATGATGAATATGAGGTCCGTTCTAAACTGTATATACATATATATGTTACTGTGAAAGACCGAAATAATAGAATGTCGACATTCACCGGTGAATGTCAAAAAACACCAAATACATCAGTGAAAGACCGAATATTTCATTCGGACCCTGACCGATGTATGTCGACAATCAGCCCATGGTGAATTTCGACATTCACCGGTGAAAGTCAGAAATAAGGGTATTTAGCAAATATTTCGGACATACACCAAGCGACTATGTGAATGCTGACATTCACCGGTGAATGTCGACATTCTCCAGATTTGGGTGTTTCACCGTCACATATATGTATATATAGCCAAAAGCGTTTCATACAAAACTAAAGATCAAGTTAACGGCTGAAGCCGGACCAGTGGGATGGGGTGGTTTACAGGGGGGAGAATTTTGAAAAATCGAAATATCTCCATTGCTATAAGTCATATCGGAAAAGTGCATAGAACCAATATTATTGAATTTAAATGTACTATAAATATTGTTATATCAATTTATTCTCTATCTTGAATATTAACCGAGATATTGGCATTTTTCAGTTTTCAGTCTTTAGCAAACTCCCACTTCTATTAATGTTACATGAACAGTAGTCTGCTATATAATAAACCACATTATTCAAATTTTAAGTACCAAATATTGTTTTCAAGAGACCTTTGTTATACGAGATACACGAAAATATGATCTGGTGACACCCCCCCCCCCTCTTAAATTCTTGGACTACTAAAATTTGATTGATCGAGATGAAAATTATTCCGATTCATTATAAATGACAGTACTAGATATAGTAAATAGTTTTCAATAGAATTAATATGGTATATTCTAATAAATTTCAGTAATTGTTTTTCTTTCCTCTGAGAGGTTGGCAGACCTGTTTGTTTGCATTTCAGACGCTTCCCATCTGTAAGCTACTAAAACTGACTGAGTGATTTCTTATTACCGTTTGTATTTAGTCACTTAATATTCACGGTGGTGTTGTACTACCAATAAGTAGATTATTTAATGGACATTTAATGGAAATAAACACACTCCATAGCAGTTTCAAGTCAAATTCACAAATTTCCGAAATTAACCAATCAAATTCGGTATTTTCAGAATCAAGTAAACAATAATAATAAATTAACTCTCATCACAGATATCCATCGAGAAAACATTTTATTTTACCTTCATCGAAATATGTTTTCGGAGACCCCAGCTCCATCATCAAAGACCGACAAAACATCAAAGGAATCGTTAATATAACTAACAAAACACTCGTACATAATGACAAAGACTGGCTGACTTACTTGCTCATACTTGTAACGTTCAATTGAAGATACGACATAGTCTAATAGAATGCCGTAAACGACTATATCAGGACTTCCCCTATGGCTAACAAGAAATATTGACTGAAGGTTTACATTAACAACATATTCTCACACCAACACAACGACAAAATTTAACATACAAATTTAGTCTGTGGTGTACAACTGGATTACAAATTGTAAGCATTAATTGATTCATGAGCGTATGTATGCACATGTTCATATGTCAATGGCTACCCTCAAGGTAGTCATTACGACAAACATTAGCAGAAGTACTATTTTCAGCCATTCATTTTCCATTAATCATTCAACAACTATGCTCATCACCAATGTTTTTTGCCGTATTTGTTTTTATGTTTTATTTTCTCTGAGCTAGCCTGAAGCAGTATTGACAGCTGTTTCTGATTATAATAGCTTGAATTCAGTACTATGTTCATTTAGAAAATGTATATTCATAACTTTTACTGTTATTATTTCATATTGTATAATCTTTGGCCACTTAAAGGGCAAATCACCTTTGATGTGATACCCATAAATAAGTATAAATAATATTAATAAGTATATAAGTGTAGTAATAAAACAAAAATTAAGCAACATTACATTTAAAAGAGCACATTACCCTCGTTATTGAAATCCATATATAGAATAAGTATTATTTAAAATAAAAAGATAGGCCACGCAGAGGGGCGTATATTAAGCAGATTTACCAAAAGCTGGAATGATACACTAGTGATCTCATCTCACCGTGTATTTTATGTTTGTAAGTGAAAACCCGATCAGTAAAAGTAGGGGGTTTATTACTGTTATATTAAAAGTTTAAATTAATCATCATCACATATCTCACTTGCATGTATCTGTTTTTGGAAAGGCCAGTTGAAAACAATATTTGGCATTTAAGCTTGAAATAAGACGTTTCATGATATATTTGCTTATTTTTAACTTGTGATGACTAAAAGTTCAGGTTTACTAATAGCTGAAAATTAAAAAATGTAAATACCTCGGTAAATATATAAAACAATATTTACAGAATATTAAAGTTCAATAATGGCTGAAATGGGACCAGTAAGAGAGAGGGTTTAGAGGTGAAATTTCGAAAATTCGAAATATCACCACTATTGTACGTCTTATCGGAAACTTGAATAATCCATTCTTATTGAAAATTTGATTTCCTATAAATGTTTTTACATGGGTATTTTAAATGCCCATTAAATGAGAGATTTGCATTTTCTAAGTTTTTATCCTTCAGTAACACTCATTTCATAAAAATAAAAAGCCGTTATATTGTGAACCACATTATTTGGGAGCTTAAATACTAAATATTATTTTAACGGACCTTTCCAAAAACAGAAACATACAAGCAAGTTGTATGATGACATCCAATATTTAACCTTTTAATTTAACACAAACTCCTACTTCCACCAATCGGAGTTTGACATAGGAACATAAAATATAAGTTGAGATGAGATCACTAGTGTGTAATTCCAATATGTAGGAAATCTGATTTTCTATAAATGTTGTTAAATGGGTATTTTCTCTATTGTGTGAATGAAACATCTGCATTTTGTTCAGTTTTAGACCTTCAGCAATCCTCCACTCTTATCCATGTCATATAAATAATAAGCTGTTATTTAATGGACCACTTCATTTGGCAGCTTAAATACCAAATATTTTTGTCTTTACAGATACAAGGAGATATGCTATGACATCATTCAAGATTTTACATTCAAATTATGTCGATTAATCGAAATATGATAGAAACTAATCTTGTTAAACTATTAATACTGTATAATAATTAACAATTTTAAAATAATAATAATAATTTAACAATTATTGTTGTTCTACACATTTTTATATAGATCAAATATTAAGCGAATTACTCACTTTCTCTTGTTTTCAGACTCCAGTAAACCCCATATATTATCATCGGATATTAATGAGAAATACATAATATATGGTTAGATGTGACCAGTACCGTGCCATTCCAGAAAGTGGGAAATCTGCTTAGTACACGCAGCCTCTGAGTGACGGACTCTTTATTGTGAGGGAAACTTCTGACTTTGCTATCACAGCTGAATTGACACTTAGCATGTCAACATTTTCTATCGCTTCAACGCCGTGCTATTTTATTCTACATAGAAGAAGTGTAACTTTATTATTGGAAAAATGTAAAGAAAAATGGGATAATCAAAATTTCGTAATTAGTATAAAATAAAGACTAATCTAAAAAAAATGGATGTAATTAAACTTCTTACCTTTGAATAAAGACAAACATACATTAAATAAGTAGTGATTTACCTGAAAAATAAAAAAAAATAATTAACATATTTTATATATTCCCGTTTTAATTAAATATTATACCATTTATATATTAAAAATAATAATTATCTAAATCAATTATAATATATCATAATTAATATAATGTTAGTTAGCTTACTGTGTTCAATTTCCCTAGAGACGTTCTGCATATAGAACAAGTCATTATTTAATTAACTATTTGGAATCAAATTAATTAATTAACTATTTGGAATCCATTTGACATTTAAATATTATAGTTAACTTTAAAGATCCAGGTTAATTACGATGTGATAAATGAGTGACACATTCAAAAACCAAGCAAAAAGAAATATGTGTTTTAAATTAGTAAAATACTTTAGACAGAGGTATTATCACGACGAGAGCGAATTTATCGCACAATCTATTCTCTATTTCTCACATGATAGAAGCCTATGTAAACAGGAAATGAAATGTGGACTGAACATGAGTCACAGTTACTCAAAGTAAAAAAGTCCGTCACGCAGGGGCTGCGTAAACTAAGATTCCCCACGTAAAGTTATACTATAGAGAAATCTCCATACGAGTGTCGAACAATTACGGAAACGAACTAGCATTCGGCGGAAAAGAATAAACGCGACCATAGCTCGTCCTTTACACTTAATATAAATTCAAATATCTCGGTTAATATTGAAGATAGAGAATAAATGTGTATAACAATATTTATAGTAAATTTAATTTGCAACATGATTGGTTCTAACAATTCGTCTATACAATTTTTCGATCCGACATATAGTAACACACAATTTTCGAAATTCAACCCCCTCTCCCACTGGTTTGATTTCAGCCGTTAACGAACTTGATCTTTCTTTTTACATAAAACGATTAAATATCGAGTTTGGTGACGATTAAACAAAAATTGGGACCGTTTGAGTGTTAACAGACATATATATATATATATATATATATATATATATATATATATATATATATATATATATATGGTTTTCAACGTACCTCGTTTTCGTCATCTCCTGGGAAGGATTGATGGACATTTGAAGAAAAATTTCGAAAACCACGTCCTGAGTACGACCTGAATAGCTGATTTCCCTTAACACGTTGAGTGCTAAGGTGCCCGCCGGCGGGAAAATAGTACTTTCCCCCCAGGCGCATTGCCCGCCGGCGGGCAACCTTCCTACGCACTTTTACTCATCTTGGAGCCCTTTTACTAGCCCCCACCACTTAGCTTCTACTTCGTTTCTTCATGGAATTTATTATACAAAGGTTCGAGCAGTGTGAAACAGAGTTGCGCCTTGAGCTTACAATTTTTTCAATACAAAAAAGTTCGTGTTTTGGATTTCTTAGATTTCACGTAAGTATTTTAAATTAATTCACTTTAAATTTTTTTTCTCGGAAAATAATAGCCAGATTTTTATTTTTTTCTATTTTTCCGATAAATAAAATCTCTCAATGAAATAAAATATGAAGAAAACAAAAACTTTTTTTTTTTTGCGCCATTAGCATGAAATTTGAATTTGGGGTCCCGCGCACAACGTGTTAAGGGAAATCTGCTAAAACCAGATGAGGCAGGGTTTAATGAAGGCTGAAAACAAAATCACTACAAATGACTTTCCTAATATTCGACGTAAGTAAATATAGTATAGAACATCAATTAGATCTAATTAAATTCGGAAAAACGGAGATATTTTGAATTTTTAAATATATATTTGGACGGACTTCATTTTCGTTATATCCTGAATAGCATCGATGGATATTTGAAGAAATATTTGGAAAATCGCTGTACCAGCCTTAATACCTGATTTCCTTTCAGAGATATTTGCTAAAAGGACAGGTGCCGAATCGGAAAGCATTGAATAACCACATTCAAGGAATAATTGAATATATGTATAACCAAAAGGGTGTATAAACAAGGAAAATCTATCGATCATGTGGCTATCATATATGTACTAAATCTAAATACAGATTGCTATTTACATTTCTCAAGTAAATATATACGAAAGTAGGCACTTAATAATACTCTATCTAGTAAAGAATTATCATAGGGTTTTCCTAAATTAATCTTTTTAAATTAATGTTATTATTTTTTAAAAAGAGAGACCCCTGAAGAGGTGGTATATAGACCACGAAACATGTAGGGCAGTATCAATAAACTTTACGGGAAAAATGTTTTTTATTGCAACCCTTGCCTAAAAAGTATGAAGAATAAAAAAAATATTGGGTCTAAAATAAGAAGAATAACCCTAGATGTTTGAAGTTTAAAGGTGCAAATTATCGCAGGAAACGGTTGCTTCTATGCCTTGTAAAAAGCTGCCCGGTTAAAGCCAATCCAAAGAAGAAAGTTACCAAAACAGACATTAATCAATATTATTTTACGCAGCACATATGAGACGGACATTATTAAGACTATAAATAATGAAAATGGTGGACAGTATTCGTTGTGTGATTTAACAAAGAAGGGCTTGTGGTATCAGGAAACCTATAATTTTAATAATTTGTCATTGTGTCATAGTTTGATTTCGAATTAATATAAATTACTTACCAATTTTTATTATGGAAAAATTATTATATGATCTGTGTAGCGTTAAATGTGTTTTCATTTCAATCTGATAGACGAATATAGATTTGATGCAAAATGCCTTACGAGGAAATGATTGTCGAGGACTCTTTAATAATCTGACGAGGCTCATGTGTGAGTTTCCTCGTTTTAACGAGCCATGAAACCCGCTAGAAACGATATTGGTGAATTTATTGGTATCGGAACATGTGTAGCGTTAAAATATTCATTGCCCAGTCAAGCAAATACGTCCCGGCAACTGCGGCAGAGCCGAATTAGGGAACGGACAAATGAGATTCTATTTCCATCAAAATTTCAAATGTTAGAGGAGATTTAATCAAATTAGTAAGATCCATTAATCGTGATAAAATGATTCTGAGTTTTGTATTGTTCCCCAGAGATCACAGTTATTTATTTCCCTCTCAAGGGCGCGCGTCTAGACAAATATATCTTTCTCCATTTCATAAAAGGCCACGGCTCTCTAAAAATGAACTCGAGCCATGTAAATTAGTGAAATTCACGTTCTGTCTCTCTGTAAATCTGAGCGTTATTTTCGGCTATTTTATGCGTTTAGCATTTATTGAACTGAATTCTGGCAGATGGGCCACTGTCTTTCATTTTGAGTGTTCATATGAAATAATAAATAATATATTAGAGTTATAAAATAATAAATTAGAGTTAGCTACTTTCTAGTTCAAGTAGATCCAGATTAACCCTCACTCTGATGGGTGGGCACATTTATGAGATGTTCATCCACACATTTATGAGATGTCCAGACCTCGTTTACAAGTACTTATACCAACAAGGTAGAATTAAAAAATTAAAATCCACAAAAATATTGTTTTTGTCTTATCTTTCTAGATCATGTTAACAAATATCTTGGTGGAAATAGAAAAAGAGCTATGAAGTAATACATTTTTAACCTATTTCATGAAAAAAAAAAAATCATTGTCTTGAGGTTGGCTAACTGTTGTGCATGATTGCCTATACTGTTTTTCCAGCCGTGCATGCGCCTCAAGCGTCTCGACCGGAAGTAAGCCTAAATAACCTTTTCTATCAAAAAGGTTAAAACTTTAGTAATTCTAAACCTATTTAGTATTGAATGAAACACTTTAGCCCAGGATAAGACTAACCATTTTCGTTCAGCAACGAAAGTGTTAAGGGATACCTGCTTAAATACAAGAGTAACACAGAACGAGAAGAAGAAATATTTTAAATTAAAACCATTACCGCACATTAATTCTTTCCATTAAAAGCGCAAGAGGAACAAAATCACTGAAATATATAGCTAGTAACAAGAAGCAAGAATTCAAGAAACTCCCAGGGGGAATTTAAAAACACTCTAGAACAAATTCTCTCCACTACTTCTCCTTTGGATGTTATTAAAGACCATATATAATCTGACAAACAATATTTCGAACCTGCGACAGCTCTAGAGAAAACAGTATTAAATTAATTAGGTAATTAAATTAAAGTTAATTTCTCTAAATCTCTCCCAAGCACAGAGACCTTGGCAATATTTGTTAGCCTATAAATCTTGAACCATTTGTCATATACCTCAGAGTGCCTTAGCTCTGCGACATCTACAACCTGCCCTAGATTCTAATCCATTAGATTTATCTCCTTACTTACTTGAATTGATCGGGGCTTCGAAGGAAGCCATCTACTTAACTCCACACTATTCCCGGTAACAGCTATACGGAAGAGCAAATCCACTTCATATTGAGTAATTAAACCTTAGAATTCATCACATGTGATTAAACGTACGAACTTGGTTGTTTATCAAACTGCCTGGCAGTTAACAAATAACTTAAACGTTTAATAGAAAAATCAGATCTGGGCACCGTATCTTCCACGTGCAACTACTAAATTAACGAATTGTGGATTTCATTTGAAATTAATATACGACATCTCCGTTTTTATTCATCGGATCGTAAAATGTCAATGAAAATAAATTGTAAATCTCTTCATGGTAAAAAAAAAAGCGGTCCAATAAAAAATTCACTTATCAATATTGCGTAAGAAGAAAATTGATTTTTTTTTTTTTTCATTTTTCCTCACTTCTTAAGACCCTCTTTCTCTAAGTCGATTTGTATCAAACGACAATTTTAAGAACTAAATGTTACAACAACCGTAAATATGAATTTTCAACACACTACGGATAGCAGTTTATGAGTTATGCGAGATACGTATATATGTACGGATGGCACGCCGAAACTAGCCGAAACGGGTTAAGGGAGGACATAAACGGATAATCCCGTGAAAACCTGTAAGCCTAAATTTTCACGATTCTTTTCTTCCTAGATGGAAATCAAAATCTAAAACCTTTCCATATATTTATACTTCATATTGAAGGTACCAACGATGGGAAGTACTTACAGAGAAAATGTCAGCAATTTTTTTGCCAAATCGAAGAGACATCTCCAAAGTAGAATTGATGGGCTATTGAAGAAAATGCCAACTATTGTGCTATAAGTACAACGTCAGTGGCTGATTTCCCAGGTATGGACAAATAAGGAATTCTGGGTCTATCAGTTGAGGGCGGAACCTTGTTCCGCCAACTCTTCTTTAACTAATTCTGCGAGTCCCGTAACTCACCTCTGCTCCACCTGCGGCAACACTTTTTGGTAGAAATTTCCGTTCTTTCCACACAACAAAAAGTTCGTCACGCAGGGGCTGAGTAAACAAAGTGGATTTCCTAGGTGCGTCACACGTATTTGCATTTATGTCTGGACTTAAAAGTTGAATGGGAACAACAATTTGTATTTAGCATTCAAATAAAGTGCTTCATAATATAGCAGCTTATTGTTAATATGGCATGAGAAGGAGAGATCTCTATTTATAGAACATTACATTTGGAATAATATTGGTTTATATATATATTTTTTTTCAATCCGACGGATAATAACGGAGATCTTAATAATTTTCGAAATTTTCCCCTAACCACCCCTCTAAACCCCCCTCCTCCCGGTCCTATTTCAGACGTTTTGAATTTTAGATTTCCTCCCAACCCCCCCCCCCTCCCTCTTCGATCAGATTTCAGCCATTAACAAATTTCATCTTTAGGTTTACAGGAGTTACATATCGAGTTTGGTAACGAACAAACGAAACCTTCTACCGCTAGAGCGGTAACAGGCAAGTGTGTGTGTGTGTGTGTATATATATATATATATATATATATATATATATATATATATATAATTTTGAATGGACCTCATTTTCGACGTCAAATAGGTATCAGTAATGTACTTTTGAAGAAATCGTATGAAAATTGCGCAATCAGTACAACAATATTCGATTTCCCTCAAGGGTAATCTACTAAAACGCAGACAAACCTCAATTTTCAGCCATCTGTCAGAAGTTATATATCCACGGTTTAGTCCTTTGTTGTTCAATTAATTAATTTTAATATTGGACAATAAATTTCACAGTATGACAAATGATGTTTCAATCGCCACCAGACAGAGACTGAGAGTCATGACATTGTTGAAAGGTCTAATGATATGGAACACAGAGCCGGTTCATCGATACATCTCCAGAAGGAGAAGGCAATAATCCAATTAAGCTCACACGAGTGCTTGATAGAGCTTAAGCAGTGAGTTCCTATCCTCCATCTACCACCTTCACTCAATTCTGTCTACAAATTCCTATACACAAATATCTTCCTCGCTGTATTTAGCTGGTTAGTCCCTGACAGTCTAGTCCTCACATTCTAAGTGTTACTAATTAATTGAAAGGGCCAATATCCAATTCACAGAAACTACTTAACTTGGAACTAAATAAGGAGTGAGAAATACAAAACTCCAGTAACAGAATCGGTAGCTGTGTATCTCAGGAAATGTAACTAACTGTTCGTTATTTTTTGCTAATTAAAATATTTTTTACTAGTATCTATGGGTGGGATAATTTTTTGTAAGAGGTAATAATATTGTAACATGTGTATAATTTAAATTTGAATTTACGATCGAGGATTCACTTTAGCCAGGTGGACCACTATCGGTCATCTTGCTAAACCATTCATTCCGTCTCTGACATCGGTTTTGAAAGGTCATCCCACTTTTTTCCTTAGTTACCATGCTCTTCGTCCATCTTGTTGAGATTATTTGCAGGGGCGTTCTCTCCTTTCTGTGTGAATCCGTTTCCCTTGATGATTCAAGCCGGATCGTCAAGTTCTCATTTCCAAGATGGTGATTGGTGAGACACCTTATTTTTCCTGAAACATTGTCCTTTGCTCTCAACTCTTGTGTCTTCCTCTCACCCTTCAATATAGTTTCTTAGAGTGTAAATCAGGTATGGGCAACCTTTGACATGTTCCGAGCCAAACTTTAGTGCCCAAATAAAATACGTGCGCGGCCCGCACTTAAAATTCGTGCATTTTAAAGTAATGCTCATAATATTTAACGATAGATATGAGTCATGAAATTATAGGACAATGTAATTTTAATACAATTTACTAAAATAATAAAATTAAATGAAAAAAAAGGTACAACATTATAATTAAATCGTAAAATTTGGAATTATTACAAACAACGAAAGCTAAATAGCGACACTGAAATCAAAGAGACACTTGAGCTTGAATTTGGGAAACTAATCCATCGATGTTTGGATTAATTCCACTGATACAATTACGAAAAGAATTTTCTAAATTAACGCCAATCAGCCTTGTACGATGTTTTGATTTATTAGCTTTTGTCATTGAAATGAGCTGTCCGCAGTTATAAGTACCGCAAAACACACCAATCTCTCCTCATCTTCTTCATTTGAAGTAAGTAGTGTAATATGTTTGTTTAATTGGGTTTTTCAAAATGTCTCGTGAGCAGGATCAAACCTTACCTGTGTCACATATGGCTTAAATGCTCCAGAGGTAAAATGGATTTATTATAATGTAACATTTTTTATATATGCATTTGCTTTGTCCATCTTTTGAGCTCACCAGAAACCCAAGAAGTTTCTATTACATTTTATCCCCACCCCTCCCCAAGGTGGGCTTAACTACAGTTCACAGTAATATTCAGATGTGTTTATCATTCATTGGGAGGGACGTTGGTGGTTGTAAATTCTACACTCATTGAGCTAAAATAAATGTGCTTCGAGTTCATGATAAACCCGGAAAAGACAAGTATAAAGTTATGACAAGAAAAACAAATTATTCCGAGAAGTGTTAGTTCAAGGTTAAAACACTAAAACAGTATGAATGTGGTAAAGGGTAGATTATTTTCAGGAAACATAATTTAAATGGTCATGAGTGCATCACATTTCGACGAAACTCTTCACAGGAATTCTAGGAATGATATATTCAAAACTGTATGGGTCAGAACCACAGCCGGTGAAATAGGAACATAAAGAGAGTTTGAATTAATTATGTAGAGGAAATACTGTTCACTAAAGAATAACAATGAATACTGCTGATGGGCAAACCGAGGTAAAAAGATTTAAGTCGGAAAGGTGTTGATGTTACGCCAGTTATCTAGGTTAGATAGCACTGGAAGCCTGATTCAGAATGATTGCTTAAGAGTTGTACTAGGGAGGGGCAAGACCCAGTCTCAGGTGGCGGTAGTATGAACAATACGATATCATTCGACTTGATGAAGAAAATTGGGGATTATAGTGATTAATGGGGTTCCCTACTAGTAGAGATGTAAGTCTGTAAGGCAATACTGAAGGCTGAATACGCAAAAAGTTCGTCCCGCTGGGGCTGCGTAACCAAAGAAGATTTTCCATATGCTGTTATGACACACTACTGATCTCATCTATTTCTAAGTAAAATCACGATGAGTAGAAGTGGGGGGGGGTTAAAGAAGGATGGAAACATGAAAATGCGAATAATTCTCTCAATATAAGAGTTGTAAAGAAGAACAATTGTAGAGGATCAGTATTTTAACAAGATTGGTTCTATAAAATTTTTCGATCCGACTTATAATAACGGAAATTTTGAGCCCCCCCCCCTCCCCTCTGAACCCCCCAATTTCTGGTGCAAATTTAGCCATTAATGAATATGGACATTAGAGTTGAATTAAACGGTTAAATATTGAGTATAGATCAAATTATCATTTTCGAATGGAAAATAAAGACTGTAAAATCTTAATTTTTGACGTCATCATACTACGTATTTGCATGTATCTCACGCAGGAATCATCAATGAAAACAATATACGGTATTTGAGTTCCAAATATAGCGATTGGTGACATAATAGCTACATATGACAAGAATAGGAGTGGAGGGTTTACTGAATGTTGAAAACTATAAAATGCAAATAACACGGTTATTAAAAAGGATAATGAAAACACTTATATAAAAACATTCATAGAACATTAAATTTTCAATAAGATTGATTCTATACACTTTTTTGATTGGACGTGTCATTGACGAATTTTTACATAAAACGTTTAAATATCGAGGTTGGCTACGATCAAACAAACATTGTGACCACTAGAGCGTTAATATATATATATATTTCCGTCACTCAGAGGCTGGTATGACCTATAGAGGCTGGTATGATATATATTTTCCACGAGCTGGTATGACACACTGCTTATTTCAATTCACCATGTATTCTCTATTTCTAAGCAAAAATCCGATGAGTAGAAGTGGGATTTTAAAGAAGGATGAGAACATGAAAATGTAGTAGAGGTTTACTTAACAAATTTAGTAAAACAAAAAAATAAGAGCCTGCTTACTATTTTAGTTTAAAAAAACGTATATAACAAAAATTAGTAGTTACAATAGTTTAAGAAAATTGGTTCTATAATATTTGTCGTAAGACATAATGTCGGAAATATAAAAAACTTTAGAATTCCCTCTACCTTAATACCCACCCATTTCTGGTCCGATTTCAGCCATTCAGAATAGAATCCTTAGCGTTCGAGTATGGTATAGATCAAATAAAGATTTTCGAGTCAATGTATAAAATCTTATCGAGTAAAGATATTTTAAAACAATATTTGGTATTTACGCTTGGAATAAGACGTTTTATGATACATTCTCTTATTATTATATTACGTTGAGTAAAAGATGGGGTTTATTGAAGCCTTAAAATTAAGAAATGCAAAAATCTAGGTTAATATTAAAAATAGAGAAAAACTGTATAAAACAATATTTATTGAAGAAATTCGCAAGGAGCTTGGTTACATACAAATATTTGGTCCGACTCATACTAAGGGAGATATTTTGAGTTTTTTTTTCTCTCCTCCTCTAAACCCCCTCCCCTTGATTTCAGGAGTTATCAAATTTTATATTTAGTTTGAAATGAAACGCTTATACATCGACAAGTGCGTGTATATATATATATATATATATATATATATATATATATATATATATATATATACACTGGGTCAAAAAAGTCTCCATACACTTACACCTGTTTTAAAAAATATTATATTATCTGAGGAATTTTCAGGGGGAAAAAATTGTTTATTGACCAAAGTTATATTTGAAGTGTATAATTACATTTTATAACAATTTGTAAACTTTTACATATGTATGTTTGTATATAAACAGAAATTAAAGAAATAAAGTACCAATGCAATCTCAAAAAAGTATCCATACAGTTGTAATATTTGTATACTACAGAGTATTTGTCTATTTTAATAGTTTGTATTTCCTCTTTTTTCTCTAATAACTTCAATCAAACGACTTTTCATCGTAGCAATTACTTACTTTCTTGGTTACTTGTGTCTCAATTTAATTCCATTCGGAGATTATGGTATTTTTAAGCTCATTTTTATTTTTAAAATCTTGTTTTCAGATTCTTCTTTCTATTTCATCCCATAGATGCTCAATTGGATTAAGATCAGGGCTCTGAGGGAGTGTTTGAAGTTGTTTAGGGATATTAAAAATAAGCCATTCCTTGACAAGCTTTGCAGTGTGTTTCGGATCATTATTCAGTTGAAAGATAAATGAGCCTCTAAACACCAGGTTACGAGCACTGGTTTTCAAATTTGTTTTCAATGGGTCTAAATAAACAGGTTGATCCATTTTACTATCTATAAATACCAAGTTTCCTGCTCCTCAAACACTCATGCACCCCCACATGCTTCATCTCCCATGTTTAACGGTTCTAATAATATTTCTCAGTTTTAAATGTCCTCCGAATTTCCTCCAGACACAAGTCCTCCCATCTGATTAGAATACCTTGAATTTTCATTAGTCACTGAAAATAATGGAATCCCAGAACGTTTGTGGCTAGTGTAAATAAGTTCTTGAAAATTCTAAGCGTTTCATCTGGTTTACTTCGCTGGTCACTGGTTTTTTCTTGGTACACAACCATTATAATCATTTAATCTTAGAACAGTTCTCACTGTTTCAGCGACAAAATTGAAATTATGAATACTTGAAAGCATACTTGTTAAGTTAGGATCACTAGCCATTGGGTTTTCCCTTACTTCTTTCAAAATCGCTCTTTTATGAATGCCAAGTAATTTTCTTCAGCGGCCTTATCGAGGTCTATTCCCTAAGTTTTTATTTTCTTTATAACGATTAATAATGTACTGAACAGTGACGTGTGATTTGTTGAATATTTTTCCAATTTCTCGCAATGAATGACCTTTTTCTCTCATATTAATTATCAAAGCACGAATGTCTTTTGATACCTCTATTTCGAATTTAAACATTAAATTTTAACTTTGAAAAATGGTCTTGCCGTATCAAAGGATAGCTTAGGATAACTTATTATTCCATTCTCTCATATTCTCAATTCCATTTAGTAATTGTAAACTTTTATAGATAAAAGAGTGTATGTATAATCCTGCAATATTTTCTTTACATCAGAATTTCTTATCTAAAGAGTTTCAAAAGAAAATTTGTTTCGGTATATATTTTGTTCTATTGCTCATATAAATAACAATAAAAAAAATTTAAGAATGTAAATATAATGAAAAGTAAACCAGTTTAAAAACTTCAAAACAATGTGTAAGGAGACTTTTTGGTCCAGTGTATATATATATATATATATATACACATATACATACATACATACATACATACGGACCTCTTTTTCGTAATCTCCTATGTAGGATCGATGAACACTTTAGTCATTTTTTCTGAAATCGCAACGTCAGTACAGCCTTAATTCCTGATACCCCTTTGGGAAATCTGCTAATAAAATGTGTTCGACAACAATTTTAATACGTTAATTTATCAAAAAGATTGGAATTTATACTATCTTCTAGGCAGAATCGAGGGACATTGGAAAATATTTCTCAAAAATCCCCCTGTGGGAGGAACCTCAATAACTGATTTACCGTAAAAGAAATCTATTAAAAACTCATAAATGTAGACAATATTTTTCAATTTTTCCCATGGCGTAGCAACAGAAATACGGAAAGGAACACTTTCCGATTTGAGTGTGTTTCAGTTTTATTGCATAATAGATTTTCAGTGGAATTAGGTTTCACTGTGATTAAAAAAAAATATCCAGTGATAACAAATGGCAATACCTCTCAATATTTGATCTGTCATTCCCAACCTTATTATAAAAACCCTTTTAATGTTTCATTTTTCCCTTTTCCGCCTTCTAAAGAAGTTGGAAATCAAGGCTTATTCGAGTAATGAATTCTTAATTCTGCTTACACAGGCTTCCTTTTTATCCTCAATCTAACTAACTACCGTATTCTACGAATATAAGATACTACAGACCTTAAGAGGATAGCTTTCTTTCGTTATATGTATAAGGAAAAAAAAACCTAACATCCAGAGTTCTAATTATTATTATTCTCCTTATATTTGTTCTAGTAAATAATTGAACTGATTTTAATGATTTAAAGAAAGGCATGGGGTATGCTGGCAATGCAGCAGTAACTATTTTGCCTTATAGTTGAAAAGGAACTCCAATAATCGTAAAATAATTTGAAAAATGTTTGTTTACAGGACGTTTAAAAATAAGGAGTTAATGTAAAAGTTACGGAGTTATGTAAAAATTGGGAGTTGTATGATCAAAAGTGACGAATGAAAAATGAAAATTCACTTGTACTTAAATAGTCAATTTTAGCATTGAGATCGTACTCGTGATGCGAGTTTCGAAAAATGTCTTCAAATGCCCATCGATCCTACCCAGGAGATGACCAAAATGAGGTCCGTTCAAAATTCTCTCTCTCTCTCTCTCTCTCTCTCTCTCTATATATATATATATATATATATATATATATATATATATATATATATATTTGTCTGTTAACGCTCTAGCGGTCGCAATTTTCGTTTGATCGTTACCAAACTCGGAATTTAATCGTAAAAGGAAGATCAAGTTCGTTAATGGCTGAAATCGGACCAGTGGGAGGGGGGACTTTTGAAAATTCAAAATATTTCCATTATTATGCGTCGGATCGAAAAATTGTATAGAATGAATCTTATTGCAAATTGCATTTACTATAAATATTGTTCTATACGTTTATTCTTTATCTTGAATAGTAACCGAGATATTTGCATTTGTATTCTGCGTGTGGTCGGCAGGAGTCTGCTATGTTGGGATTTTCCGCCGAGAGCTCTGACGGCTGTTTCCGTAACTATTCGCCCCTCGTGAATAGGTTTAGAGGTTTCTTACTACTACAGTTGTTATTCGGCAGATTTCTCTATTGTAAAACTTCACGTGGGAAATCTGCTTAGTTTACGCAGCCCCTGAGTGACGGACTTTTAATCGATTGAACCGAGATTAAGTGAACAAAAGGCAAGACGTCCAATTATGTACCCATTAATGTTGACAGTAAATATATCGTTTTCAAATTTAAAGAGGAATTTATCCAAACTGTTTCATTTTTAAAGATAACAAATTAGTACTTTAAGAAAATTAGTACATCACTGGCAATATGTAGGTTTAGTTATTTAATTAAAAAAGTTGTGTGTTCCTTGAGCTGGGATGTGAAGATGAGGATGGGACACGTTGAATGTGCTTTGCATAAATAACTAGGTTTGAAGGACATGAAAAAATTTGAATCTCATTTTAAATGAAGATATGACGTTCCTTGGGCCAAAATATTCAAGCCTACACGTGGAATATTTACTTCTGTCATACAATAAATTTAATTTAACTTAAATTACTTCTGATCTAATAGTTCATGCAAAATAGAATCTTCCATTTAGGGTAATATTAAAATCATCGCAGAACGAAAATTATAAGAGATTAAGTGGAAAACATAAATTTTGAAAGTACATTTTCAACTTAATTACCCGATCCGATATTGAACACTGAATCAGAAGTTTGATAGACTGATAGCTTTTGGAAAAAACTTGTTGTTATAGAAGAACTAAAACATCGTACGTTCAAAATAAGAGAAAAAGGTTCCCCTGTGTGGTGTAAAGGCAAAGATGGGAAAATGAGAATGTTACTTTGAGCTTGAAAGGAGCCAAAACATATTCGTAATACACTGGGCTTGGAGCAGATTTTCTGATAATGGAAATCAGATATTGAGGTTTTACTCATGACGCGATTTTAAATAAAAATTCCTCAAACGTCCAAAAATTTTAACTAGGAGAGGAGGAAAAAGTTGTCCGTTCAAAATTATATATATACATACTCACACACGAAAATTAATTGACGAAACATCTTTTGTATTCAGTAGCTAATGTAGTCAGAATTCTTAACATAATTTAATGTCCATTTTTGAGGTGCTGGATGGTGAAGGAATTATTATCTCAGGTAAGAAAAAACGCTTCGTTCCTTCACTATTCTTTATTCGTTGTGACAGAGCGCTTTCAGAGCATACGCTCCATCATCAGTGCCCTGGTCTTCACAATGATGTGACAGGAACCAAGGATTCCCTGTGACCCCGAAGAATAATCCCCCCCTGTTTCCCCTGTGAAGGAACGAGGCGTTTTTTCTTACCTGAGATAATTTAATGTATACAGAACTGAGATCATAAATGGCTGTTAGGTTGGTTGAGCAAACCTGAGTGTAGTGAGAAAGGGGGGGGGGAGACTTCCCCGAGGAACCTGTCTATTTTCCTACAACTATTAACTTTGCATCATAGTGATCAGTTTAAGATATTAGTTTTCCCAACGATTTAGATTACTTTAATGTTCTGAATATGTGCACAAAACCTTTGGATTTTAATACTGGGAGGATTTGAAGTGAGGAGGCTCTAGTTTGGTCGTTACCAACCTCGACATATAAGCATTTCATGTAAAACTAGGGATTGAGTTCGTTAACAGCTGAAATTGGACGAATGGGAGGGGGGATGATCTGCAATTGTGGATGTGTACATTTTCTCGCGAGTCAAATATTAAGCAAGTAATTAATTCTTTCTTGTGTTCGGCCTTCAGTAAACTGACATTTCAACTCATTGGATTTTTAATTAGAAATAGATAGTATATGATCAGAAAGAGATCATCATTGTACTATCCAGCGCATGACGGGCATTTTGGTATAAAGTGCATCCGAAAAAAAATTTACATTATCCTTATTTTTTTGAAATACTGTAACTGTTTTATTTATTTTTTAAGAAACGCTACTTTTATTGACACTTCAAAATAATGAATCAGTAAAATTCAACAAAATAAATAAATTAAATAAATAATAAAATGTTTTGTGAAATTATGACCTATTTAACGTTACTTAAGTAGTCTACGGCAGAAGGTCAACAAAAAATGAAAACTTCAAATGATTATTCAAATCATTTTTATTTCTCAACTAGTTTCGCGTCCATATGACGCCTCATCAGGAGAAGTTCTACTACACAAAGGAACTAAACTAACGGCTACATCTTTCTCTATGACCTTCCACTAGCCGTACCAGTCGGAGAATGGCTTACAAAGTTTGGCGGGTCAAGTTAGCTGTTTTACATCGATACGTCAAGAAGTAAAAATATATCGATTATCCCTAATGAAGTGTAGACTAAATCGTAAATGAGAAATTTTTACTTGATTAACAATCACTTTAAAGTTTTTAATAAATTAAAATATGTATAATTCACATGTTATATTTCTGTTTCTTATTGACCACCTTTTTTATATTTTTTACAATGTGCATATTCTCTTTTATCCTCCTCTTGCTTAAATTTCTTTCTTTTTCTATCTATTATACTTACATTTTAAAAATCAAATTTATGACTGTATTTAATTGCGAGATCGGCTAGGGACGTTTTATTATGATCAACGTTTATCACGTGTTGTCTGATTATTCTTTTGAGTAATAATGATGATTCCCCAATATAACTTTTACGGCAATCCATGCAGTTTATTTTATACACATTATATTGGCATCTGTTGATTTCAATTTATCTTTCATATGGCTAAAGCTACATTTTTATTTCATGACGTATCGATATAAATCAGCTGACTTTACCCCCCATACTTTGCAAGCCATTCTCCGACTGGTACGACTAGTGTAAGGCCATAGAGAAAGATGTAGCCGTTAGTTTAGTTCCTTTGTTTAGTAGAACTTCTCCTGATGAGGTGTCATATGGACGCCAAACTAGTTGAGAAATAAAAATAATTTCAATTATCATTTGAAGTTTTCAATTTTTGTTGAGCTTCCGCCATGGACTAGTTAAGTAAATAATTTGATTAGATTATATAGTTGTTTCAATTACCAGAAGAAGCATTTTCACTTTATAATTCAATAAAGATCTTATTTTTTAAAGTATAATTTATTTTTATGCATCATAAAAAAGTATATCGTAAATTAACCTTAGTGTCTTTAGTAATCTTCTAGTGTTTCAAACCCTTCTTCAAAATGAGGCTCTCCTAGACAGAGTTGGTTTTATGCTCTGTTTTCGCCTTTGTTGTAAAGGATTATTGCTTTTTGGAGCCACCACTATTTTTAGAACTTCATTTGCCCGTTGTAATTTATTAGTTGTATACAGTGTTTTATCTCCTGGTGCCTTATTGTCATGAGACAGAGAGCATATTTCATGCCATGACTGTTTACCGTTCATTTCTAGCACTCTCGTATTTACGGCCAATGCAAGAGGTCTTTTTTTTTTAACAAAATGTTTCCACGTTCCACATTTCACGTAACCAATCCATAACCAACTTAGTAGCCTTTGCTACCTAACTTTTAATTATTTGCTGCAGTATATGAGAAAAACCAGTCCTATTTTTAATTAAAGCCAACATGAACCTCATTCAACCTGAGCCAGACTATTCAATTATGGTTTATTTAAAAATAATCAAATATAGAGAGATTCCATTCACTGGGAACCCTACACCATCTCACGTAAAATCTAACTACATTATATATTCTGTTCTAAGGTATTTCTCATACGAAGCACGTCTCAAATGATTAATTTTGAGACTTTCAATCATTAGGCCCTGTAAATTAATTTCAATTCTATTTTTTGCAGTTGCATCAACCCTCCTTTTCTGCAATGCCAGCTCAAATAAATAGCCTTAATCAATAACCCCTGCTGCAATTAGTAGATATATTCAGAGTATCAAAATGAACCTTAATTATAAATTATTTTTTATCTGCCGTAAGTGTCGGGTAGACTCCAATAAATAGCGTTGGCAGTATCCCCGTCCCCGTCTCTAAGGCCAGGTAAATTATTAGTTTGGCCATCCCATTTATTATTTTACTCATCAGATTATTTAATAATTTTATTCCTTAAAGTGTATGCAATTTTTTTGTGTATTTTCTCTCAGTGTAAACAAGATTTGGATTAGTTATGCTATTATCTTTAATATTAAAAGAGACTTTTCTCTCCACTTGTTTTTCTCTCCTTTTACTATAGAAGTATCATTTATTATAGAAACAAATTTCTATTTATTAAATAGAGACTTTAGAGGTATCTCAAATATGCTGAAATATTAAAAGAGTTATTTGAATTTCTGTTTTCAAATTTTAGTATACCTACACTCCTAGTTTCGCTTTAATGTTTTGTCCCACTAATCATCTAATGTGCAGTTTAAATTTAAATAGTCTGTATGCGTCTATAATTCTTATGAAAAATGTCTTACGTCGTTTGTTTCACTTCATTGACTCCAAAAGACTCTTTTGTAAGGCATCTAAATTAATCTGGATATTTTTAAAATATTACTTTTCTATTTGAAGAGAGATCTTCAATAACAGTAATTCTAACAGTGTGATAAGCATCACTGGCAATGTTTGACACACGTGTTTGAAATGTTTGCTGTTATGAAACTCGGGTTCTTTTGAGATTTCAGAGGTCTCGTAGATCTTAGTAAACTACAATGAAAGCAATAAATGAATATTAATTTTTAAAAAACCCCACATTTTGGAGTGAAAAAATAACGACAATAAGTTGAATTTATTTCCGTACAAAACTTCGACTTGCTGTTCCCACGATGAAAAATAATTTTATTCTGTCCATTCCAACCTTTATAATGACACTGACATTTGTATCATCAAATCAGGGAAAAAAAGGACGATGATACTGACTCTGGTTATCGATTGTCCCAGCGCTGGCTGAATTTTATACAACTTAAATTAATTATTGTTGGGAGAGCTCTAGGGCCCAGTTTGACGTATTTTATTTCCTTCTACAGATTTAAACATCACCTATTCCAATACGAAACACAAAATTTCGAAATTAATATTCGCAGAAATTCATTGTCTAATTATAAAAGATGCTATCACAGTGTATAAATCTCATGGCCTCTTTTATTTGCCTCGTTGACGGAATTCTTCATGGGTTAAATGAACTGAATTTTATATAACTTCCTGTTCAGTTTTTAGAAATAATATACTCATTCCAACAAGTTAAGCTTTAAATTGTACTTTGAAACACCTAGAAAGTATAACCTCCTTAATAAACTATGATATAAGGCAGTTTGATTCAAACAGTTTTTTTTCACAGACACTAGTAACACCCCTATTTTTAGGCATAATAGCCCAGTAGTCATCAGTCATTGGTGGGAACATAAAATTAGATTGACAATAGGCCTAATTTTGCATTGTACATACTCCTCATTTTGTTGTTTCTATTCCATGTATTATTTAAAAAACTATTACTGATCTCCATGGTACGTAGATAGATAGATATTTATTAGGCATAAACACTTTCCGTTGCCAAGGGTTTGGCCATTTTATGTTGGTATCGATAAGTGTTCTATTTAAATAATTTATAATACTATTTCGAATACTCATATAATATAAGCAATTTATAACAATACGTATGCAACAATATACAATAGTTCTGAAAAAAGAAAAACAATTATATGTTAAGAGACTGAGAATAATATACTTTTAATAAACGAAAACGTGTTATTTAGCTTTTCAATACTGTTAATATTTAACATATATTCCAATGAAAGTTCACCCCTGTTTTTAACTATATATGATTGTAAATATTGCTATCTGTGATTTACAACTGTAGGACAATGTAGCATTACATGCTTCAGACTATTATAAATGTATTTTTTACACCACTTACATATTTCGACTGATTTTATGATGTGGGCTTTACCTGTATGGGATATTTTAATGTATTCGCGATTATAGATACTCAGTTGGCGTATGGCCCTTAGCTTTTCTATCTCCATGGTATATATTTAAATACAATGCGGTTGAATATTTAGTAATATATTGGAATACACTTTCCTCAAAATTCCTGGAAATGGAATTCTGAGTTGAGCCAACAAAAATGTTTAATTCATGTTTTTATTGTAGAAAAATGAGCTCCCTTAGAGTGGGCAACGAGGCTTGGAACCTGGGGGAGAAGATTAGCTTGTTGGTCCAAAAAGTCCATTATCATTAAACAATTACTACAATGTTATCAAATCAAATGAAAATATATATCATACTATCTATGTAGTCCTAAATATTTTTTAAGGTCAGTAGAAATGACTCCTGATTATTATTGGAAAAACTATTAACTTCATGTCACAAACAAAAGCTAATAAATATTTGTAAGGCATTTGTGACTTAATTTCTAAAATATTTTCTAGAACTAAAATTGAAATAAGTTGCTAGATTAGCTAAATTTATACTGTTTATCATTTTAATGAATAGATGAAAAATAAACTAAAACAAAGGATCATTTTTAATGTTTTTTTCCCTCAATATTCAGTAAAATAAACTCAGTTTGCCTAAATATTTATCTTTTTGCAACATAATAAAAATGCCCCACAACTACAAAAAGTGCGAAACATCTAAACCACACATTCAGAGAACTGGAATGTCATAGGGCCATTAGATATGAAATACATATTAAAGTTGATTACCCCCTTCGGGAGTCCAGCTCCCAACACCTTCGAACAGATGTCAATCAAATAATATATAGAAAAGTACAATCCTTTGTATTGGAATGTATTCAGACCAGAATGCATAGGAAAACAAACTCATATCTAAGGTATTGTAGTTAAAGAACGTTAGTAGGAATTTATGAGCAATAACGGATAGGGTTCGTTGAGCTATGTAGGAAAATTGCCCCGGCACCAAGGAAACCCCTTCAAATCATTCAATATTACATTTAAATCCCATCTATAACTTTTGTTCATAAATAGATAGGAATATATTTTATTCTCTGTGAGACGCTTATTTGACTGTAATATTGCAGTACCATATTCGTGCTGGATCTATAATATCTTTGTCTCGCCCCCATCCCCTATAGTTTCGGTGGCAGTGCATACTTTAGTAGATGTTGCCTGCCTGGATAAAATGAACTCCCACTAGCACAATGGGACCATTTTATGTGAGCCAGAGTCCTATGAAAAAGTCCGTCACGCTGTAGCTGAGTAAACTAAGCAGATTAGTAAGTATTTCTCTATTTCTAAGTAAGATTCCGATCAGTAGAAGTTGGGGCTTACAGAAGGCTGAAATAATGAAATAAGAATAACTCTCTTAAAACATAAGTTATGAATAAAGCAGAGCATCAATATTTAAACGAGATTTCTTTTATAACATTTTTCCATCTGACTCATAATAAAGGAGATATATGGAAAAAGTCCGTCACGCAGGGGCAGCGTAAACTAAGCAGATTTCCCTCGAGATGTTTAACAATAGATAAATCTACTTACTGGTAACACAACACCTCCGTCAAAATCAAGTGAGTAAATCTTTCCCCTGTCGGCTGGAAGCGTCTCAAATGTAAACAAACAGGTCTGCCAACTTCTCAAAGGAATGAAAAGCAATTACGGAAATATACCAGAATATAAAATATTAATTATACTGAAAATTATTTACTATATCTAGTACTGTTATTTATAATGGATCAGAGTAATTTTTATCTCAATCAACCAAATTTTAGTAGTCCAAGAACTTAAGAAGGAGGGGGGGGTCGCGATAACATATTTGCATTTATTTCGTATAATAAAGGCCTCCTGAAAACAGTTTATGGTAATTAAGCTTCGAACAATGTGGTTTATTACATAACAGAGCATTGTTTATGTAACATGAGTAGAAGTGGGGGTTTGCAGAAGGCTGAAAACTGAAAAATGCAACTTCCTTTGTCCTAGTTACTTTTCCAATAAAATAAAAAAAACACTTTTCGGCTTCAGTGTGCGTTTAGTTGTAGACAGCAACTTGAGTCAGGTATCGTTGTTTCAACTACATTCCAAGCTTTATTTTGCAAGCCCTTCGGCCTTGCCCACTAAGTAGCATTACAATTAATTTTGAGGTGCTTTTTCAAGAACGTGTTTGTGTTGATAGAAATTAATTTCGGAAGACCGTTGAATGAATAAAAAGTGGATTAATTTAGTGTTAATCTGTATATTGAATAATGACATGGGTTCGAGGGGGTGGACTATCTCAGGGCATACATTTTTTAGTGTGTTAAAATCTAGAAATTTGGAGGGTTACTTGTTGAAAATGATGTTGATAGACATGTGTTGAAATCTGGCAATCATGTGAGATTTCCCGCTCCACCTCATCTTCGTTTCACTCTTCGATGCACCTGGACTTCACTCACTTATATTTAACATAAACGTAGGGAGAAAAGTCCGTCACGTTAACTAAGCAAATTTGCCACGTATTTGCATTTATCATAAAAAGTAAAAGTTCAATGAGAACAATTTTTGGTATATATGTTTCAAATAAAGTGTTTCATTACATAACTGAGTATTGTTTATGTGACATGAGTAGGTTAAAATTGACATTAGAGAATAAATGTGTATAACAACATTTATAGAATATTATATTTGCAATAAGATTGATGTTTCGATCAGACTCATAATAACAGAGATATTTCGAAATACAACCTACCTAAAACTAAAACTACAAAAAAAAATATAAAATATTTAAAAAACACTCTATGTGTGACTATATATATATATATATATATATATATATATATATATATATATATATATATATATATACAGATTGGAATATTAATCATTTTAATCTAAAATCACATTATGTGTACTACCTGAATAGCAGATTTTCATAAATAAATAACACCATTCTGACAGGGTCCAGTTAATAAATAGCTCCTTCATTAGAGCAACAAGTGCAATAGGTCACAGTGCTGTCCACTATCGGATTTAATTGCATGTCTCTTCTTTATGAGTTTCCCACCGTAATGAATTTGTGGGATTCACACTGTTAATGAGACATTATTAAATATTAACAAATAGTAAACAGAACATTCAATTTGGAATAAGATTGGTTCTATACAATTATTCGATCCGACGTGTAGTAACGGAGATATTTCGAATTTTCGAAATTCCTCCTTTCAAACACCCCCCCCCGAATTTAGCCGTTAACGAATATGATCTTTCTTTTTACATAAAACTATTAAATATCGAGTTTTGTAATGATTAAACAAAAATCGCGATTTGTATATATATGAATATGTAATTTTGAATGGACTTCCTTTACGTCAGCTTTATTAACTAGGTAGAATCGATGAACATTTGAAGAATGTTTTTGAAAATGGCGTCATGAGTACGACCTTAATAGCTGATTCTTGTGAGAAGGTGAGAAAAGGCACATATAAACTTGTCTCTAAGGTTGAATGGTATCACTTGACTCTGCCTGCCATCGAGGCGAAAATCGTAACTTGAGTTACATTAAATAATGTGAAATCTGTCGGAAATTCAAGAGGAAAATTTACGTGATCCGAGTCACGTATTTAAAAGTGCTTAAAAAAATTTCCATTAAAATTAATTTAATATATATGTATTTAAAAATATATGCCATGCCCAGTTGGTGAGAGAGTAGGGAAGGGAGGGTAGTGTAGGGAGTTTTGGGGGTGGGGAGTTTGGGTGGGGTGAGGATGTGGTGGAGGGGGTAGAGGGGAGGGGGTAGAGTATTTAATCACGTAGCTAGGAGGGGATGACCAGTCCCACTCTAATGACACTAATTATACATCTACGTGAGTTGACTTCACCTTAGCAAATTTGTTTTATATCAGAGGCAGCCCGGAAAAACGGCCGTTACCCTTTTATTTTTCATATAACTTCTCCTGGCTACTCATCCCAGTGAGGGCGGTGGCGAGTGGTGCCTCTATCCCTAGTTTCTCTCTCACTCTCTCTCACTCTATATATATATATATATATATATATATATATATATATATACACTCACACAAACACAGACTTAATATAACTAATATGTACATTATAATTTAAGATCCATTGGTTTATAATTATTTATTGTTATTTTATCACATAATTATTACTGTGTTTCTTTTCCTACGGATAAAATAATCGAATCGAAATCGAAATATATCGTGTACGAAATAAGTTGTGACACTTGCAATGGGACCTATATTGGCGAATCCTGCGTAAACTAAGCAGATTTCTCTTGCGAAGCTTAGCAATAGATACATCTACATACTGGTAGCAAAACAGTACCATGAATATTAAGTGAATAAATGCACACGGTAATAAGAAATAATGAATACAAATACGGTAATTTATAATGAATCAGAATAATTTTTATCTCAACCAATCAAATTTTAATGTCCAAGTACTTAAAACGGGGTGGAGAGGGTGCCACCATAACATATTTACATGTATATCGTACAGTGAAGGTCTCTTGAAAACAATACATGGTATTTAAGCTTCGAATAAGTGATGCTGAAGGGCGAAAACTGAAAAATTCAAATATCTCGGTTAATATTCAATATAGGGGATAAATGTATATAATAATGTTTATAGTAAATTCTGTTTGCAATAAGATTGGTCTTATACACTTTTTCGATCCGACGTATAGTAACGGAGATATCTCGAATTTTCAAAATTCTCCCCTTTCAAATTCCTGCTTTCTATTGTCCGATTTCAGCCATTAACGAACTTGATCTTTTCTTTACATAAAACGACTAAATATCGAGTTTGGTAAGGATCAAACAATAATTGCGATATATATGGACACACACACACACAATTTTGAACGGACCTCAATTTCGTAAACTTCTAGGTAGGATCGATGGACATTTGAAGAAATATTTCGAAAATCGCGTCATGAGTACGACTTCAATAGCTGATTTCCCTCAAGGGAAATCTGCTAAGAGCACTGATAATAACAAAAATAAAACTGAATAACACATCATTCCATTTCTAAAGAACACAATTTTAATATTGAAAATCGATAAAGAAAAAAATAATATTATACGAAAAATTAAAATAAATATTCATCACAAAAAAATAGAAGACAAAAAACCAGAAATGAAGTACCTTAATACTATATTCGACCACATTTTATCTAAAAATTGATAGAATAATTTAATCGACATGACGGGAAATATTCGATTTAAAAACCGCTGACATGACCTGGGGGAATTTCAGTTTCAACCAATTCCAAAGTGTAATAGTATAATAACAAATTATATTATTACTGCTAACACTTATAAATTGTATAATGTAACATAAAATTAATTACTGGACATAAATTGATAGTTGTTATTTGTCGAATAGGAATTAGGCCTGCTTGGAAGGAAGAATTTTTTTTATTTTTTTTGGTGACCCTTACGATTAAAGTATGAAGAATATTTGAACATTAGGTCTAGAATAGTAGTTATTTATTATACAAGTAACGAAAGTAGATCATTTTACAACTCGAGTGAAACGTTTACTCACACGAGCGAAGCGAGTGTGGTAATTTCACGAGAGTTGTAAATTCTACTTTCGTCACGAGTGTAATATTAAATTTCTTCTGTAATCGTGTAATACATGATCAGATCTAACCAGAATATGAATAAAATTAGGATGTTTTGAAGATTATGGTATGTTGTTGGTAGGTTATAAGCATGGTTGTGAAAGGTTATAAGCATAGTTATAGAACAACTAGTGATGATTGTGAAGTAGTGCAGTTATAAACAAGTGCAGGTTATAAACAAGGAAGGTAATTATTATTATATTTAAATTTTAAAATATATTGATTATTTACACCAATAATTCATTCACATTTCAATTTATTTTGTTAAAATAAATTCTTACAATGTTAAGAAACATTTAAAAGCATTTAATTTCCAACTTCAAATTATTTTTTAATTTATACTTATTAGTAATTAAGAAGGCAATTCACTTTCTTCACTCTATTGCAAAATGTTTCACTTTCTTCACTCATTTCAGTTTAGTAATGTTACCATTATTCAACGATTACAGAAAAAAATAATTATTATTACTAATTCTACTAAGTAATTATTACAGTTATTCTGTTTATCTGTTGTTATATATCCAATTATTTATCGAAATACAATGAAATCATAATATATTAATACACTTTTTGAATGTGAAACATAACTAAGTTTATAACTGTGAAACACAGAGAGCAGATTTTATCATAAAAATAATCTAGGTATCTACCACAGCAGCTAAAATTAATCCTTTTTTATGTATTAAATTTATATAAGAAAGTAGAATGGTGGTCAGAACAATGAAGGACTACTAGCACAAAAGGAACGGTTCTAGGAATTATTTTTCAAGTACAAGCAACGTTTTGTGGATTAGAACTTGTTTAAATGCATTATTGTAAGGCTAATAATATTCAAATATTTGAAACAAATTAAAAAATAAACTCAACTTCATGAATTATAAAAAGAATAGCATTCAGTTGTTTATGGATTGTATTATACATTTTGTCAGTTCCGAATGTATGTTTTAATGGGTAAATTTGATACATTAAGCTTTTACCGATTTTATGACTCAGCCGAATTAAAAATGCCGAACATTACCAGCGCTAAGAGCTGATTACTTCGTTCAATTGTTCGAAAAAAAAACCTAAAAAAAATATATCAGAATTCAACCGACATCCTCTAAAATGCTACACCAAACAATGTAAATAGGTTGACACCTTTTTTGGGCTGTTGTGCGTAGGGACAACCCGTCACAGCCTTAATTGACTTTAAAAATTAATGTGATTTGCCCTTTTTGGGTTATTGGGAGTAAAGGTCAAAATGATAATGAAAAGGAGACCGGACCAGATTTGGGCGCACGTGAGTGTATATATGTATATATATATATATATATATATATACATATATACATATATATATATATATATATATACATATATACATATATATTATTTCCCCAATGTAGTAACCCTTCCGTGGAAAAATGTAAAACCCTCTTTTCGTACAATATTGTGCATTACATGTATTTTTATCATTAAATTAATCTTTAAATGATGAAAAAGTGAAAATAGAATATTTATTTACTCTCAATTTACACATAATAATTTTTCCTATAACTTATTTTCTCGTATAACACTTCTGCAAATTTCCTGAGTGGTTTACTGCACTTATAGAATAAGTCTTTCCTCAACAGGCCATGGGTTTGTTATTTTCATAGCTGTCTCTTTTAAAAGGCACCTTTCGTTTGAATGCAGTGTACTGCCATACATGAAATGGTTGTCAGTCTGTTGAGTAGTAAAATCGCATGGGCACAATGGGTTATTAGTCAGTTTAAATCTGTTTAGATACACGTTATTTGAGCTGTTTCCTGTTAATAATTCTGTTCTGTAAAAGTCAGTAGGTGCTTCTTTAATGTTCAAATAATCTGCAATGTCGGGAATGAAAGTCTTTAAATTTTTTCCTTTATTTTTTATTGTCCAATACTGCTGCCATTTGTTTATGGTGTCTGTGTGTAGTAAATGTTTAATGTGGGTGTTCGGTATTTTTGAATAGCATTCTATAATTTCGGAAAATTTAGAAGCATATATATATATATATATATATATATATATATATATATATATGTGTGTGTGTGTGTGTGCGTGTGTGTGTGTGTGTGTGTGGGTGTGTGTTATTTTTTTTTATTAATACATTTCTTGACATTTCTAGATCATAAATTAGTAAAACCGTTTTAACTAGATTATATCGCTGCTTCATTTATTTCAAGAAGTAATTTTTACTTTATAATATAATAAACATATTATTTTTTAATGTATTTTTTATTTGTATGCACCATGAAAAAAGCTTATATTAAATTAAACATTATGTCTTTAGTAATATTTTAGGTTTTCAAACCCTTGGACTGTTTTTGCTCTTTCTTCCCCTCAAATGTAAAGCCATATTGGTCTGCAGAATGGATGACGTATTATTGTTACATATATCGCCTACATAGTTTAGTGGCAAGGGCCCCCAATAAAAACACATTACTTTCCCAGCAAACTTTATTCATAATTCAACTACATATTTCATGGCTTACCTACCACCTCTTCAAGGGCCATTCCTTTTCAAAAAATAATAACGTAACTTTAAAAAAACAAAAAAAAAACAACAACAATGAATTCATTCACTACATTAATAAGTTTGTACTAAAATAATATATTTATTAAATTTAACTACACATTGCTTACTTAGAGTTTTGAAGTGCTCGTTCCATTTTACACTCCCTGAAACGATCCTTCTCTACTGGGGAGGTCGTTGAAACTGAGATTTCCGAACAGATTTATTCAATAAAATGTTAGTAGGATGAATAATAAATTAATAGAATCAAAATCTAAATACAACACCTGCAATGAAACTTATATCGGTGAATAATCGCTAAATAAAAGCTTAAATCAATACGAAAAAAGTATCGATAATAACGAAATAAAGCTGCCTTAAAGGTTCTTTCCATTTCCAAGAAACACACCTTCAATTTTGAAAACATTCAAATAATCAATAAAAAAAGAAATAATATTAAACGAAAAATCATCAGAAAAATAGAAGAAAAGAACAGTAAACAAAAAATTAAGAAATTAAATTGATTGATAATATATTTTACAATATTTTATCCTAGAATAATCTATTTTAATTTATTACAGGAAATTATCAAGTTTATGGTTAGATGTGAAAATAACCTATTTATAGTAATCTGGCTTAAACTGATTCGGGAATCCCAACACCCCAGTGAAGAACGGTCGTTTCAACGAATGTAAGAGAGAACGAGCAATTTAAAACTCTAAGTAAGCAATAGGTAATTAAATTTGGTAAATATATTTTTTCAGTGCACACTTATTAATGTGGTAATGTAGGATTGAATAATAATTGTTTTTTTTTTTTTTTTAAAATATAATGTAGTAATTTTTTGAAAAGGAATGGCCGCTGAAGAGATGGTCGGTATGGCACGAAAAATGTGGCGTAATTGTGAATAAAGTTTGCTGGGAAATAAATCTGTTTTTATTTGTGACCCTTGCCATTAAACTATGAAGAATATTTAAGAATATTTGGTCCAGAATAAGAAGTATTAATGTTATTATTAATTTGTTATTCAGTGTATAAAGGCATATTGTATCAAATTTTAAGGGACATATATTTTTACTAAAAATCATTCAGTGATTGCATTTTTACCTAGCATTTCTCAGTTCCATATTAGCAGATGTTACTTAAGGTAAATAAAGATTGTACTCAGGACTTGAGTTTCAAAAAAATACCATTCATTACCTGCGTGACGGACTTTTGCATTTATTTGCATAAAGTATTTTGATTTGGCAATAAAAAGTGGATTCGGATAAGTTATATTAATTGTAATAATTGAATTATATTATATTGAACTAATAGACTGCACACGATGACAATGCTATAAACGGTTGGAATGTAATTCGACTATTGATTTAGTCTGAGTGAGGTGCAGGTACTTCAGTTATTCTAGGCTTACCGCAAATCTGAAGCAGAGGCCTACGCAATGTTTGACTATTGACCTGCTCGCGCTGCTTGTCTTATGATTTCCAAATCGAAATGGAAAAAGTCCTTTCATGAAATAACAGCTTATTGATAAAATGATATTAGTGGGGGTGGGGGTTAATTATAGGCTGAAATATACAAAATTCTCATATCTCAGTTAATATTCAAGGTAGAAAATAAATTATAGAACAACATTTATAGAACATGAAATTTTCAATAAGATTGAATATATAAAATTTTCCGATATGATATATAATAACGGGGATATATCAATTTTCGGAATCCCCACACAGTCAAAGCAAATGTAATGTATACAACAATATTTATAGTAAATTTAATTTGCAATAAGATTGATTCTATAAAATTTTTTGATCCGACGCATAGTAACGGAGGTATTTAGAATTTTAAAAATTCTCCCCCTCTAAACCCCCTCTCCCCCTGGTCCAATTTCAGCCGTTAACGAACTTGATATTTCGTTTTACATAAAACGACTAAATATCAAGTTTGGTAACGATTAAACAATAATTGCGACCGCTAGACCGGTAACAGACAAATATATATATATATATATATATATATATATATATATATATATGTGTGTGTGTGTGTGTGTGTGTGTGTGTGTGTGTGTGTGTGTGTGTATAAATATACAGTTTTGAACGGTCGGCCTAGTGTGCGTGTGCCTGCGACTTCCCATGACTGGGGAACTCAAATACGGTCTGAAGAGTGTTGGGCATTGTTAACCGCGAAGTTTTTTGGCCCAAAATCAAACAAATAAACAGTTTCGAAGGCAAAAATAATAGAATATTATTATATCAGCAAGATTATAAAATGCATCTTGATTGGACTCATAATAACCGAGATATGGTTTGTTTTTCTTCAAAATGTATGCCTCTAGAATCTAGAAGTTCATTGATGACTTTTTGTATGTCCACCATATATATATATATATATATATATATATATATATATATATATATATATATATATATATTCAGTTTTGAACGGACCTCATTTTCGTCGTCTCCTAGGTAGGATCGATGTACATTTGAAGAAAAATTTCGAAAATCGCGTCATGAGTACGACCTCAATAGCTGATTTCCCTTAAGAGAAATCTGGTAATAAACATGGTGCCTAGCTCGTTCCATGTTAGCATAGACTAAAATTTAGTTTGTATTTTAAAACCGTGCCACCCAACAAAATCTTTATGATCTTGCTCTTTTCATCTTTTATTCTATTTATATGTCTCACAGCTACTTCAAAACACAAGTAATCTCCTTAGGAATCTCCGATTTGTCTTTGGTGAAAAACGAGCTTTTTTTCAGACCGACCTTGAGTCTCGCAGTCGGAAAGGAGTTCGCTGGAGCGAGATAATGACTTCACTTTTCTGGAATGGTGAAGCGTCACCCATTTCTGTTTGTAGAAGCGCTCCTTAGAGTCGACGATCAAGGAGATAATTTTATCAATCTTTTTCATAACCACTCAACAAAAATATCTACAACCTTAAAAGGTAGCATTCAAGACCAGGCGTTAGGTTACTGGTTAAGTTAGGGCAATGCCATACGGCTATATTTAATTACAACTAGCTTCAAATTACCTCGCGATTTTAATTACCTTCCAGGTATGAACAACTGCTTGGCATAGTTAATAAGAGGTTTCACCCTTGACAAGAACAATCAGTGGTTTCTCGTTGCCATCTAAACCTGATTTTGCAACTCTATTGGCATCAATATCATTAAAAGAACTCTACTCGAAGCTAAGTATGAAGAGATCCGTTCCTCCATAGCCTGCATAGGATAACTCTGTATAGATATTTACTTTTACGAATGTGCAAATATGTAGTGTTGCGACAATGGCATATTCAACATTTCAAAGCAAACATTTATTCAATACATAATCAATAAACTCAAAATAAATCGGTAAAATAAACAATAATGAGTAATAACACTTTTACTCTAAAACGTGAATAAGATAATAAGTGAGAAGTGTTGGTACAAGTTATAACTAAAGTTTACATAAAGAATATACAATTTACGTAGAAAATTGGTTATGAAATATCTCTTTGGGATACAAAATAAAAAACCTGATGTGTTCGTTAACTAACATTAATTTGTTGTGCTCCTATTTAATAAAGTAAACATAACGATTTTCTGCACTTCATTTAAAATTATTCATTTATAAGTCATATATAATATCTCCGTTCTTATGCATCTGATCAAAAAAAGTCATAAAAGTAATTAATAAATCCTTTTGCGTTAAACAAAAAAGGTCCTATAAGAACTTTTATATATCTTATAGGTAAAAATAAATTTGCTTCGTCTTCCTCTAACCCTCCTTTCCTTTAGTCGAATTCGATCAAAAATAGAGGTGTGAAACTAAAGGTTACCGCAGTCCTAAATATGAAATTTCAACATTCTAAGACAATATTATGCAAGTTAGGTATATATAATCATAAACCCCACTCCAATACTAGCCAAAGTGCTGTTTTTTTTTCTCCACATAGTAAACCTATGAGGAGTTATTTATTTGAATACATGTTCCATTGCCACATGATATATTACATGTGTGATTATGTTTAAATATATTTTTATTTTACAATACAATATATGCACGTTAATCAACCATCTAAACAAATAAAATATAAAAATAATAATAATATAAAATATTAAAATAAGTAAAATAATTACAAATAAAATTAATAAATGAAATGAAAAAATAAATAAACAAAATAAAAATAAATCAATTAAAATTAAAATCAACCGATGTTTAATTTGCAAGTATATGTCAGGTAAATATATTGAATTATAATTCCCATTCCTGACAATCAACTTTACATTCTAATGTATTTTTGCTACATCCATATCTATGCTTTTGATAAACTTTATAAGTTCTTTATTATATTTATTAAATATAATATGAGGTGGTTCTGGCCAATTACCTCCTTTTAAAATTATGTTCATTATTAAATTTTATCTATTTTGATTAGATGTTGAACAGTCATAAAGTATATGTAAAAACGTTTGTGTAGTCTGTGTGTCACTAGTACATTTTTTATTGTCTTGAATTTTAAATCATTTTAAATAATGTCCTGTCTGTCCATGTTCAGTTAGAAATTGTGTGCATTTGTGGGGGTGAGTCAAAATGGGTTGAGGGATGGTTGAAAGCTGATAATTCATTGAAATCTGAACACCAAAATTTTTCGCGATTACAACTCGTTATTAATGTAACCTAGATCAGGCATTAGATGGATTTCTCCTGCCTGCCTGACAGGGAGTATTTTTGTGCAAGCCTAAAATTTCCATTAGAGTGACTTTATTTTCCTTATAAATTCAAGGAAGTTCTTGCCTGGGGCTCCTTTCTTAATGGGCTTATCATCTGCATGTCCAAAGAACCTGGACCTTAAATTCTCCAACATTCAAGCACAATGTGCTTTGGAGTCTCCTCTTTCCTACAGCTCCTGCATATGTTCGTTTCACAGTTTTTCTTGTTAGACATGTTTTTATTCATCTTCCAATGCCCCGAGATCACTCTCACTACATCCCTAAATTCCTTCCTGGGCAGTTTGAGGTACATTTCTCTCTTTCAGCTCATCCCGATCAGAGCGAAGTGGTTTAACCTTCTCCTCTAATTATAACTAGCACAATCATTAGGAAATACTACTGTTTACTCTGTCAACAGAGCACACGATGGGGCACAAATACGTTACAAAAATCCCAAATATGAAATATTAACATTCTAATGCTAACCATTTTTGTGTTATTTTAAGTCGTACATGCAAGCATACCAATCGTAAGATTGAAATAAGTCAAATTGGGTCCAGGGAGCGTCCAAACGGATAATTCTGCTGATAAATCTAAAAACCGAAAATTTTTCGCTATTGCAATACTTTCTTTACTACATCTCACTCCTTGGAGGACTCCTTTGAGAACCTTAATTTTTTCCCCCAGGTGACAAAAGATTTAACATGCCTCCAAAAAAAAAAAATTAACGAGTTTTTAAAGTTTACATAAAGGCTTACTGGAATGGTTCTCATCACTCATAAACTCACATATTTGTCACTAAAGAGTTTTTTTTTTTCTTCTATCGCCTTGAGAGTGGAAGATGAAGTAAAAATACAATTTTAATTTCATTAACGTTCTTTTATAATGGAATCCATTTATTTTGTAAGAACACCCCCTTCGGTTAGTGAACGTCACATTAGATTATTCAAAGGGGATGAATACTTTACAAAGAGGGCGATAAAGGGGAGCTAATGGTTAGGAAAAGCTTGCTGGCTGGGTTGTGGAGGTCCCAGTCAGATCACCCCCCCCCCGCTACCCCCTTTCCATCTCCCTCCCACAAACTACAGCAATAGATGGCCCTTCTCTCTTTCCTTCATCCCAATTGACTCTTTGATTCTTCTTAACGCCTCAAGAAGTGAACACCAATACTCATTAAATACTGGTAAATTTTGTCACGCTAAGGCTACGTAAACTAAGCCCATTTCCCATTTATGGTCACATTTAACCTTTGAAAGACAAGGCTGCGACCCAGGATAAATTTGACAAGTAGGTGTCATACATGATCAATACAGGTGTCAAGATTTTGGGCATACAGAGCACTCTAACGGCTCTGGGGATTAATCTTAAGATCCGAAATGAATCCGAGAGGTTGCGGCACCTGTTTGTAAGGAGGGAAAGGATTTTGGTTAAAATTGCTAAATTTGGTAAAAGGTAAGGCTTTTATTTCCATTATTTACTAAACTGAATGTGTAGAATCTAAAAAAGGCACTACAACAATGTGACAGATCCAGTTTGGGTGAGTTTTCTATGTAAAAAAGGGGTGTCACATTGTTGGGCAACTCTGGTCTTAACAATGTGACACGAAAAAAAAATTCCCCCTCCTTTCCTATAAGGGGTAGAGGTAGTTAAAAGATGGCGTCCAAAAGTTGAGAAGTTTAACTATGCTGAGTAAAATCCCCAAATTTCTATGTGAAACATTAAGGGAGTTAGAATGAAAAAAATAAAAAAATGCCACAAAGTTAGGGAGTTTTACGGTACCTGCCAAATGCATATTCTGCTCAGAATCAAAATAACATTTAGAAAAGTTAAGAAGAATAGTGTGTGCGTGTGCTTATGAGTACCCCCCCCCCTCGTCACCAATGAAAGCTTTAAATGAAAATATGCAAAAAATATATTTATAGTATAATAATATATTATGTAATATTTATTATATAATAACATACTATGAAATACTTTTACTTACGAAATAAATAAGCAAAGAAGCAATATTAGTAGCATATTATTGTTATACAAAAATAGACCCAAGTATAAAAAAATATATACAAATATTATCCTACACAGTACAAAAAAAATCAAAGGACACTCATTTATAAGGAAAATAATAATAAAAAAAAACAAAACATGAAACTATTCACTTGACGATTCGTTATTAGCAAAACATTCAGGGAAACCACAGTATACAATGTGTTCATCGCAAATACTTCTTTGGCATTTACAGCAAAGACGGGTACCTCTTGTATTTTTTTTATAAATTGCTATCACTTTCTTCCATTTGTCTTATAGATTCATTTCTAATCTCATCTTCAGTGATAAATAGCGAATTCAATGTCATAGACATTGATTGACAGGGAAATTAAACAACAAGTTTGTGTCAAATATGACACCTACCGGAACAAACACTCCGGAAAAGTACGAAAAATGGTAGAGGACAGAGCATGCAATGACCTTGACGTGTAGTTGACTATTGAATTGGAGGGTATCAAGCACAAGTCCTGTTTGTCACAAGCTCATGAGTGTACAACTTACGGCATAGGTGTCATGTATGACACAGCCTCGTCGTTTAAAGGTTAAATAACGTAATATTATTATCTAATTCTTAATGTTTTCCTTAGTTAGAACTCTATACAGTCAAAACAGGAATAGTAGCCTGCGCACAAAGTGTTTAGTAATATTTGTAGGATTGGGGTTTTCTAAAGGCTGAAAATGCAAATAAATTCATAAAAGTATAAGAGAAAGAGAGTGAGAGAGAAATATGCATGACAACCATTGTAATGCATTACTCTATTAAAAAGTTTCGTTATATTACATTTATAAACCCAGCACATCATAGTGAAAATACACATTATTTCATATTTTTATTAAATAAACTCACACTTCTCTTAGTCTGATTTAGATATATACGTATTTAACCTTTAGGTTTGCAAGAAATGCTTATATGGCGTGTTTGGTAGAGATCAAACAAAAATTGAGACCGCTAGAGCTGTAACAGACGCGAGTATATATATGTAATTTTGAACGGACCTTATTTTCGTCATCTACTGGGTAGAATCGGGGGACATTTGAGGACTTTTTTGAACAACCTCAATAGCTGATTTGCCTTAAGAGAAATCTGCTAAAATTCTGGGCACCAAAGCTTCAAAAGCTAAATATACATACATTTTTCTTGAGGGGGGGGGGGCTCATTTTTCTCTCCTATATAGAACCATTGGACACTTGAAGAAATATTTCGAGTATGTTGTCATGAATAGGAACTCAATATGTGATTTTCCATAAAAAAAAATTCTTGACAGTTACATTGGTTATGGGAACAAATGTTAAACCTCAATTATACAGACTTATCTTCTTCATGCAGGTTCTGAGTATAATATGCATATAATCCCAAAGGCATGCGAAGATTTAGACAGATTAGAGAAAAAAAGCGTATCCTGCTGTTATGTTAAGTACACGTTTCCTAGAAGTAAAATAATTACATGATTAGTGCACACATGATATAAAGTTCAAAACGGTCTATAAACTACCCTTTGTCTAAATATTTAACGTTATTTATTCGTTTTACACAGGATTGAATCAATTTCCTCCATTATTTTCCTTCGGTGTGTTTTTTCGCTACCTACCGCTTACCTCTTAAAATCAACTTAAACTTCCGTAGATTATTGACAGTAACCCATATTAACAATAAGCTGTATTAATGTTTTATATGCGGAAGAAGTAGATTTGGGGTTGTAGGGTTATAACTTAAACAAAAATGGGGTGGAAAATAATTTTTGTTGTAAAATATCTACAATATCAAAAAAGTGTACGAATTTGTATGTTACGTCCATTCTACACAATCAAGCTTATTTGTTTTCAGCCTGTACTGAGCCTGGTCTTAAGTTTTACAGCATAACATTTAGCTTTACAATCAAATAAAGTTAGTTCTAGAAATTTCAAATAAATATATATCGTATTCCTCATCCACTATAATTGATAGGTGGACATTTGATGAAGTTTTATTAATTTGCCAAACCCCGAATGCTGATTATATGTACAATTACTCACAAATGGGAACAGAAAGAACATTTATTATTATGCATAACTGCAAGGTTGCAGCTCAGAGGGTTCCTTTCCCGTTATTCTTGATAAATCACACGATTATTCAAAAAGTAAAATCACTGGATAAGCCGATTTCTGACCGGGCACGGTAATTTTTGGAGACTACCTATATAATACAAAAGTCCGTCACACAGGGGCGGCGTGAAATTAGCAGATTTCACTCGCGAAGTTTAATAATAGATAAACCTACACATATTAAGTGCATAAATACAAACGGTAATAAGAAATCTTTCCTCTCCCTTTCCGGCGGGAAAGAAAAACAAATAACTGTCATAACCAACCCTACCTAGTCCTATCTCAAAAAAAAGGCCAAAAGTGACATTAGCTTAGCTAGCGCTAAGAGCCACAAAAAGAAAAAAAAAGTAACATTTACTAAAAATGTCTAAATAAAGTTGATTAAGCTTCGTAAAAAGATGATTAACAGTTCCAACATGCTGCTTATTTGATCGGATCCGCAATCAGTAGAAAAGTTACAATTAGCTACGATAAACATTTTTTTAGTAATTTCTTTTCATAACTAAAATGAGGTTTAAGTTAACACAGTAATTAACAAACTCTAAGGGAAATACAGTTTTCCTTTAGCTGATAAGAGTCAATATAAAAAAAGACAGGAACTTCCTGCTGTTTTTTTTTACATCAGATACTTTGATTCTCCGTATTTTCACTATAAAAGTACACCTATTTTCTTTTTCTTTATTTACTAAAGGAACGAATTAGGAAACTAAAAGAATAATTTATTTATTTTAATTACTCAAGGCAAAGTATTTTCCACAATGTATGCGATGTATTTGAATGATGATATATTTCCAGGAATACCTTCAATATTGAATTTGTTTTGGTAAATCTACGTCCCCGACATGGCAGAAATAGTCACGCAGAGGCTGCATAAAATAAGCAGATTTCCCACGAGCTGCTTCATGTAAAGCTGGTAATCAGATCTCACCTTCTATTCGCTATTGCTCGAACAGAAAGAAACCTATGTAAAAAGTAATTCAAATATTTGTGGAGCATGATATGTTTTGTGACTGAGGTGCAATAAAACCCAGTATCATGTTTCTCGAAATTACCAAATGTCCACAATTTAACCGAAAATAATTATAAAACATAGTTTCATATCAACCTGTTTGATTTGTGGTGCAAGAAATAGCTGTTTATATTAATAATATTATGGAATCCAAATACAAGGCTTAATAAACAAATAAACTCTTCAATTGTTAATAAATCGTAGTTTGGAAATATTAAATATTTAATTTTATAGAGAGGCAAGCTCTTTAATTTTACCATTTGTACGAATCAAAAGAATTCACAATATAGAGTTCAATACTAAACCTACTTACAGCAATATTAATAATGATGCAGCAATCTAGAAAGAAATAGATTACACAATTGTTGCGAAAACCTTCAATGTGATTTAACTTATTCACTCGATAATGTTTTGAACGTAGTATCTGTTGTGTGATTTTAGTGCGAATGGAAAAAAAAATGATGAGGCTTTAGATAGAACGAAGGTCCATTTGAGTTTTCAATTTTAAAATTTACGAATTAATATGCATTAATTATGGAAGTCAAATAAACGTTTACAATTAAAATAATTCCCATATTTTTCAACGCCAGTACTTTTTAAACCAGTCGACTCATAAATATGAAACAGGGAAATTTTAATAATGCATTTTTTTCCCAGAGAACCGCATATTGCAGAGTAATAAAAATCGTGTGCTTCCATTCTATTTATATGCTCCCGACAAAAGGAAAGCGGTACCTAATGCCACTAAGGTAGGGAATTTCCGTAAATTTTCATAGCAATGCATTTTATGTTTACATGTGCAGTGGGTTGTTTGCAACGAGAATCAATAATGCATGCATAATAAAGGCAAGGCCCACAGCCAGCAAGAAACTCTGTTCCTCAATTCATCCTGGCTACTTCATCAAAACATTTCTCGGATATATTAATCATATTTATCTTACAGCATTGCTAGGCGTGTATTATTTTCTAATAAATTTGCTGAAATTGTTTTTAATAAAAATAATACTTAGGATTCTTCAAACAGTTCAATAATAATCATTATTATCGAAGAACATACTCTGCAATGCTTAGAAAATCCATATGGACACGTTAGAAAATATTCTTAATGACTTAATTTATAAAAATAATCAATATTAACTCTTACAAAGATTTTAATTAAGTCAGGCAGAAGCAAAATAAAAAATATAGTACGCTGGCTTAGAAGAAATCTGATAGTGACGCCAATATAAAAAGAAAAGTTCCTTAAAGCTAGAACTGCGTAAACTAAGCAGATTTCCCACCTGATGGAATATGATACGTTGATGATCACATTTCAACACTTATTCGCTATATTTATCCCTTATTTATCCCGAAGTAAAGCGATCTCAATCGACCACCTATTCTCCATTTCTTTTGTAGTAAGAAGCCTATGTAAACAGGAATTGAAATACAAGAGAGGTCGTTAGTGAATCAGGTTCTGAAAGTGAAAATCGGATGGATATTAGTGGAGAGCCTACTTGGAGACGGAATACTGAACAAATGAAATACCTCTTTCAATGTATGAGATACATAAAAAATAAATAAAAGAATATTTTTAGAAATTTAAATTATCATCAAGATACGTTATATTAATTTTTTCGACCAAATTTATTATATCTAGGATATTATGAACTTTCGATTTTCTTCCCTTCTAAACCCCCTTCACTATGGTCCGATTTCAGCCATTAGAGCATCTTACTTTTTACCTCAAACGGTTAAACATCAAGGATAGTATTAATAAGAAATTAATTGTGTGGTTAAGAACTTGAATTGATGAAGTCACACCCAACATATTTGAATAAATCTATCATAGTAATAGTACAATGAATACTATATTTGATACTTAACTTTGGAATAAATCGTTTCATGTTATTTCAGCTTATTGAGATGAGTAGAAGTGGGGGTTAAGTAAAGGCTATTCATGGAATTGCATTTTTATTTCTACTAAAATACAAATATCACCGTTAATATTTGAGAAACAAAAAAAAAATGTTAGTTGATATATCATGAAACATCGTATTCCTAGCTTAAATATAAAATACGACTTTCATCGAATCTTTACTAAGTGAGGTACATGCTAATATGTTCAATATGTTATCGTCAATACAGATTATATTTTTTTGGAAGCTCAATTTTTACTTTATCGATCGATTCCACAGAGTATTTACACGGGTCATTTAAAAGAATAAAACTTTTAATGGCCGTAATCGGAATTGTTCGAAATATCAAAATAAAATCGAAATGTCTACGTTATTTTGAATGGGATCGAAAAATGTTAAATAATCTTGATTTGTATCTTGAAATGTATTCTTACATTCTTATATTTCTGTTTTATATACTTTTTGTATAATTTTTATTCTAAGGGAGTTATTTTCATTTATTAGTGTATCACTAACCGCTTTATGTCCAGCTTAAATTGTCAGTTACATTGTCTTTTTAATAGTGGAAAAATGGATCATCGAATTTGAGATAACCATTCCAGCACGTGAAAAATCCGCTTTGCACAGAACTTGCATGACGATATTTTTTATTTTTTTTTACTTTTAAGCATGAAATCCCATCAAAAAAGATGGAAACATTGCGTTGAAATCTAGCATAAGTGTTATAATTTAAACATTTAATATTATTTTCAAAAACCATCTATTAAGTAATTAATTGTGATTAAAACGAAATGTTATGAGGCTTGTAGGCTTCCGAATGATATGTAACTCAACTCAATGAAACTTTTAGTGTTGAAATAAATTGCATATACCTTTCTTTTTAAACCATTTTAAAGAAAATGGGATAGTGTGTTACGAATAAGGCAAATCAATGAGAAATTACAAAGTAAGAATTTTAAATTAAAGTAAAGAAATACTTAACCAAAACAGCAATTAATCAAGAAACTGGTAATGTTCTCCTATTTTTTTTAATTATCTATGTACAAGTAAATGCTTAGCATGCCAGACTGTTTGGAACCACTCAAATAGAATGCTTTTGATCGATTGGAAACTTACATCAAAGTGTAATCCTGTCTTAAATTCTGCAGTTGCTCTAAGTTCTAAACTTGCTTTTTGACTATCCACTTGTTACAAGTACTAATAAACTACGCCGAGGGAGTTATCTAGCTTCTTAAATAGATTTCTGAGTAAATTCCCAGACAGGATCGAACTAGACTGTTCTAATACTCTTCCCTTTAAATATAGCTCAGGCATAGGATTCTCAGTATTTCATGAGGAAATAAGTTTGGATAATATTTAATATGCAGGCTAATATAGACAGTTTAGTAACATAGAGAGGAAACGGACTAAATAAATAATAATCCGCTTCTACAATGTATTTTTCACCAGTAATTGTATGTTTTTGGGAATATGAACATTCAATAAATTGGGGTAGCTAGTTATGGCCCAGTCTGCTACCCCCTCAATAGTGAAATTCTTCCAGAAATATATAATCCAAAGCCTTAATATATAGTACGTTATACGAAACCTTCGCTTTTTTATTACTTGACATGTAATTGTGTAACATCGTTCGTTGCGAATTTCTGAAGCAGACATCCACCGTAAACGCTAATTCTGGTTAAGCACCTATTTTAAACATTGATCAGAATAATACACTCATAACGTTATGAATCCCCGATTGAACGACAAATGGTAATTAGAATTCCAAAAAAAAACTATTACATATTCTATTTTATATTAATCAATAAGTTACATTTCCATTAAATGGTGTTTTGATACGTTAGATTGTGCGAGAACTTGTCTTTTCGTATATTTTAATAGGGATTCCCACAATTTTTGTAAAGGAATTCTCATTCCTTAATGCGTAAACCACAACTATTGCCATTGAACTCAACGATTCAAAAGAAAATCTTTGAAATCTCAGGCTTATCAAATTGATCCAGTGTTTCTAATGCTCCCCGTACTGTGTTGGATCCCTAAACTAAATCTCCGACCTCACCTCAATAAAACTATTTTGTAAGTTGTTTAAACGGTATATTAGTTGTATCGCAAAAGATATATTGAAGTTTTGGGAACAAATTTACTTGCTTCTTAGCAAACAAGTTGGAATTGGTTGGAGAAGGATTGCAAAATAGAGAGTTAATTATAGCAATAAAATAAGGTCGACTTGTGGCAGATACATTTATTCAACTGAGTACAATACAACATTTGACATTACTATAAACGCGGACTCATTAAGTTGCCCTTCAGAAATATTTCCAACACTTATCCCTTAACTATAAGTGACAATGATGTGGGTTTTCATATATATATATATATATATATATATATATATATATATATATATCTGCCTGTACATTACTTTTTCTATCGAAATTTCACGATACTTTTTCAAGACAAGATATCTCCAATTTGCGGCTTTGGTGTCTGTTAGTTACGTTTTCACGCCTAAACTACTGAACCGAATTTTATGAAACTTGGGATGTATATTACTACTAACCCAACTTATAATGTAGGCTATACTAACATTTTCCGAGACGAGCAAGAGTGGGGGGCTGTAAGGAAGGTCTGGTATGAAAACATGTGATATTTCGTTTTCTACTGGTTTTTCGACAAATATGCACATAACGAGAGTTGTTCAGTTTGTTATTTAATGTAACTTTTGTTATTATACACTTTTGACGTATACCGAAGTGTGAGATAAACACTAAAAACTATAGGGGGATTCAACAATTTTATTGGGCACTAATGACTAAACAGAGCTCAGCAAAACATGGCATGTGAATTAGCATTCACTCTTCAATGGTTAAAAGCTATATCGAAATTTCAAGGGACTAACAGGAGTGGGGGTTAAAAGGGAGGCATTTTATGAAAATTCGCCAAACTTTGTTTCCTATTAGTTTTTCTGCAAGCATGCATATACCAGAAGGTGTTTATTTTTTTAATTAGAGTAACTTTTGTTATATTTACTACTGTCGTACAACGAAGTATACACGAGATATACGCTAAAAACTATTACTACTCATTGAAGTGTTTTTAATATTGGTATATTATGACAAATGATGTTATGTTTTTAGACTTATATGGTAAGTCTTACTATGATTCCAATTAGGGAATTTATAAATCTCCACCCTACCCTCCTCAATTGTTATTTATTTTAATTAGAAACAACTTCGTTATTTATTTCCAATAAAAACTTAAACTATAAGTGCACTTTGACTATTTAATTTTATAATGTATTATTTAAACAAAGTCATGCTGAACTTGTACAAACTGTGATAGTAGAAGTACAACAGTATTGCATTTAACATATTCCACGGAGTAAATCACTACAGTAGAGGAGCTCCTAAACCCTATAAATTAATTATTCTACGCTCAAATAAACGAATATATATTATCACAATTTTGTAAAAACTACTTATGACCGCTTTCTAACTTATTGCGACATAATTAATAATTTTCTAACTCATTTCGGGATTTTCCAGAATGATCCCTAGTAACACACTCCATCATATTTAAACATAAACACTTCTAAAATGTGTTTCATGTGACCCAGAAAAATAATTGAGGAGGAAGGGAGTGAGCACGACAGGGAAATAGTACTAAATGAGTAATGTTTTCTCGTCGCCGTGTAGACAAACGTCACGTGGCATTTCTCTCACCTCGACATTTCTTCGTACTTCAAGCATTTTAATATCTTATGTAATAAAATTTAATATAAAACATTCAGCTATATTTAAACATCTCTCTCGAGATTACGGGCAAGTTATAACTATTAGGCTTGTTTAGTTTTCACAAATATATCTTAGTCATAAATACAACATCGTCTTTTCACAGGTGTTTTTTAATTACCAGATATATTAAATGCAGAACGATTGTAGTAATCTAAAATACTTTTATGTATTAAAAATTGTACACAAAAACGATACTAGTTTGTACGATTACGATATTACTGTTTTATAAGTGTACTTGAAGTCAAAAGTGAATTAAAAGTCTGTCACACACAGGCTGCGTTAACAAAGCAGATTTCCTCCGAGAGTCAGGTATTTGCATTTATCTTAAATACTAAACGTTCAATGAAAATAATATTCGGTATTTAGGCTTCAAATAATGTGTCTCATAATATAACATGAGTAGGAGTGGTGTTCTACAAAAGGCCAAAAACTAAAAAATGCAAATATCTTGGTTAATAAACAAGATTATGAAAAAAACTTACAAACTAACATTTATAGAGCTATTGCATGTGCAAATAGATTGATTCTATACAAATTTTCGATCCAACGCATAATAACAGAGAGATTTCGAATTTATATATATATATATATATATATATATATATATATATATATATATATATATATATATATATATATATATATATATATATATATATATATATATTCTTCTTATTCTGGACCCAATATTATTTATATATTCTTCAAATTTTATGGCAAGGGTCTCCAATAAAAAACATTTTTTTCGGTGCAAACTTTATTGAAACTGCTCTACATGTTTCGTGGCTTATTTGCCACCTCTTCAGGGGCTATCCATTTTAAAGAAAAAATATATACAAAATTATTAATAACAATGTTATTAATAATTATATTATATATATAAATTCATAAATTGATCGATAGGCATTTGAAGCCATTTTTTGGCGATTGCGTCATGAATAAAACCCCATCCGTTTATTTCCATTAGAATAAATGTGTAAATCTATTTTATAGTAGAAGACTGATGTAGTTATTATAATATTAAAAATAAAATATAAAGAAAATAAAAAATCCTCTTATAGAAGCTACTTAAACAAAGTAGATTTGTTCGTCCTTATGCAGCTAATCCCACCTGAGTCAAATACAAAATTACGTCATCTGTACACTTTATTCCCTTTTTCTCAGTCGTTTAACAATTAAATGAATTCTGGACATTAACCGCTTAATGATATATTAACTTAATGTCAAAATCGTGGAAGTGGGAGTAGGAGTGGCTGCGAATAACAAAACGAATATGTATAAGCAGATAAGCTAATATTAGTATAGCAATTATAGAAAAAATGCATGTACTAAGAAATGTCGTACATGATTTTATCAGCAAAATTCATTAAATAACATTGTTCCGTAGGACGCGTAATGATATATAAGATATTATATGTTAATACTTTTGTTAACAATCACTAGTCTTGATCCGATTCCTGTAACGTTTTGTAGCATTCAGATGAATATTGCGATCAATAAAATGTTAATGTGTGTTTTAGTGTGTGTGTACGCGCCCGCGAATGCTCTATATTTAATTATTTAAAAATTGCTCTAAACACTAAAAATGGCTCTAAAGCCCAGTACGGCTAAAAACGCAGGTGAAAAAGCTATGCAGTGACAAAAATAGAATCATTAATTATCAATCTGTTTCCGGCAACATGTAAATTGTCAATTCTTCCTATCAACTGACGTAATAAATTTACTACGAACTGTCCCGTCATTACACGTAGCAATGTGACGTTTTGTTTTATATAGCTTTAATGACGTTCAAACCCTTTTCAGGACCATGTCATCGATAATGAATTAAATGGAGCATCGCTGCTCAATTCTATACCAATTATACAATGCTTATAATAATACTTGCAATAAAATAGGGCTAAATATTATTAAATTGTAAATAATAGTTTTTGAAAAATATTCCTATGAAGGAGCTCCATATGAAATCCAGACAGCATTGATTATTATTCTAGTAATATATAAATAATAAGTTAACGTTTTACTTAAATGATTATTTTAAAGATGAAGGATATATAAGCAATTCTTTCCCTCCCATTATAGAAAATAATCCCAAATTTATTTTTCCACTGAAAAATATAAAGTCCACTTATATAGTTAGTCTCCTTAATGGAAATCAGCTATTAAGGTTGTACTCATGACGCGATTTTCAAACATTTCTTCTCGATCGATCCTACCTAGTAGATGACGAAAATGAGGTCCGTTCAAAATTATATATATTGTTACGTTTATGACAAAATCAGTAATAAACGTTGCTTATTAGAGTTCTTTTAGATTTCAAAATTAAACACACAAAAGCTTCAGAGTTTTTATCACTGCACAATTTATTTAACAATGCACTACACACTTAGTTAATTATTCTTAACTACAACTCACAGTCTGCACTGATAGCTTCACTGTTCTTGTTATTACACAGTCCAATAAATCACGCAGGATCACTGAAGTTCACAAAAATACGGCACTGCGCTGTCCTTTGCTTCGCTGTCTTAAACACAGTACTGTCCTTTACAGGTTCACGGCACAACACTGTTCTTCACATAAAACACTTTGCCGCTCTGCAACTAAGTCGCACTGTTGCACAGAACATCACATGAATGATGATCACATGAAGACAGCCTATATAGAGGAGCGGTAACATCGAAGAAATCTGTCTCGAATGTACTGGACTCTTAGTCTAGAACAATCCCGGCTCCACTAGACACTACGGGCGCCAATAGTCCTTCCATCGGTCGGCTCCTTTCATCTCCTTCGTACTTCCTAAATACGTGACTATCTCTGTTTAATTTTTCATGTATTTAATTTTCGCAACAATATATATATATATATATATATATATATATATATAATTATATACGCATAGCGGTCACAGCGGTTTCCAATCGTTACCAATCTCGGTATATGAGCGTTTATTATTACTAGATGTCAATTTACGGTCTAACCTTATAAAATAAAAAGTGAAATAATAACCCCTACTCATTTTCTGTTGCATTTAACACTGTCAATCATTCATTATTTCGAAGGAAATTTCTTTAAAAAAATGTATGAAAACAATCGGGACCTACGTGAATGAAACTTGGTAGTTAAATTGCTTGAATGAGAAGTAAACTGTATGCTCAACAGTTTCGTTGGCCATATAGACCCATCCTAATAGAGGTTTTTCTCTGTGTGTGCAATTTTGTAGAAAACATGAAGTACTCCCCCTCCATGCTCAGAACAAAAAAGTGGTAGTGTATACACCTATTTTTATTAATATTTAAAGGATTCATAAAGCCTTGCATCGTAAATTGCGGAAATAAATGAAAGAGGGGACAAATAAAACGTATACATCTCTGCTATTTAGCAGTGTTAAATAAATAATCATTTATTCTTGTTATTTTCTACGTTCTTTTTAAAAACTTTTTGATATTCAAAAATAAACTGAATAATTTCAATTTTATGAATCTTCAGTTTTAAGTAAATAGTCATTTTAGCCGATTTCCCTTAAGGGAAATCAGTTATTGAGGTCGTACTCATGCCGCGATTTTCGAAATTTTCCTTCAGATGTCCATCGATCCTGCCTATTAGATGACGAAAATGAGGTCCGTTCAAAACATTATATATATATATATATATGTTGTTTATTATTATTTACGTCCACTTTATGCTACTTGGCTAATCGGGGCGGGTTATCTACAAGTTACCACCCTTTTCTAGCCAGGGTGGGCTTAAGGAGTTTATTAAATGAGTCCGTCACTAAATATATTTCTACTGCCTAGGGCGGGAATCGATATATATATATATATATATATATATATATATATATATATATATATATATATAGTGGACATACAGGAAGTCATCAATGAACTTCTAAATTCTAGAGGCATACATTTTGAAGGAAAACAAACGATATATCTCGGTTATTATGAGTCCAATCAAAATGCATTATATAACCTTGCAGATATAATAAAATATTATTATAAGGTAGCAAAAAAAAATGTATAAGGTAGCAATAGTAGAATACTACTATTGCTATCTTATACATTTTTTTCTCTGTTTCAAATATTAGCTGAATTATTAATTGTTTTTTAGCAGATTTCCCTTTAGAGGTTATACCCAAGACGCTATTTTCGAAACATTTCCTCAAAAGTCCATCGATCCTATATAGGAGTTGAAGGAAAATGAGGTCCGCTGAAAATTATATATATATATATATATATATATATATATATATATATATATATATATATATATATAGAGAGAGAGAGAGAGAGAGAGAGAGAGAGGGAGAGAGAGAGAGAGAGAGGTTGAAAATTTTGTCTTATCGTTACCAAACACGATATATGCGTTTCATGCAAAACTAAAGATCACCTTCAGTAACGGCTAAAATCGGAACACTGAGAAGGGGGTTTGAGTATGGATTTCAAAAATGCGAAATAACTCCATTATTATACGTCAGATCGAAAAATTGTATAAACCTAATTTTATTCTAAATGTAATTGTTTATAAATGTTGTTATATACTCATTCTCTCTCATATGAATATTAACCGAGATATTTCCATGTTTCAGTTTCCGGCTTTCAGTAAACCCCACTCCTTACTCATGACATAATAGCAATAAGCTTTTATAATATGTTCCTCTTTATTCTAAGCATAAATACTAACTTGCTTTCAAGAGGCCTTTATTAAGCGAGATACTTCTAGAGCGAGGACGTCATCAGTTAATGTTTGAGTTCTTGTCTCCGAAATCTATATTTGATCTATGCCAAACGCGATATTTAATCGTTTCAGTCAACACAAAACATTATATTTGTCATTGGAAGAAATCGTACCAGGATTAGGGGGAGGTTTAGAGAGGGATGTTTTAAAAATTCAAAATATCTGACTAAGGAGTCACAAATGTTATAGGACCAATCTTATTAAAATATTGCTGCTGTACAATTGTTCCTCTGTATATTTTTTCGTAACTCAAATATTAAACGAGTAATTCCTACTTTTTGTTTTTCAGTCAAAATATGTGGTTAGAGTAGATCAAATGTGTGTCATACTAGCACAATGGGAAATCTGTTTAGTTTACGTAGTCCTTGCCTGACGGACTGTTTCAGTTTTCACTCCTCAGTTCTACTCAAGTTAATTTCAATTAAAGCCATTCAATAAACATCTTATATTCGTTTTAAATATCACGTCCTGTTTATATTGAAATATACAGGTGAGTAGAAAGCGTCAGTAGATTGTTATTGCAATATTGGAAAATCTGTTTAGCTTACGCAGAATGGATTTTTTTTAGACTTCGAACTCGCTTCTCCTAAGAAATGAGACATTTTTTTTATAATAATAGGTAGTTTTATAATTATAGACAATGTATTAACTTTGGGGTAGATTTAAATTGAAATAAAATTTTGGATACATCAAACAAGATGGTTATGGGTAAACCTTGATCTATTTTACTCATTCTTAAATTTTACTGGCCGGCATTCTTTCTTCTTTTTTCGAATCTTCACATTTATAATATTTCTCTCTTCATATAATTTGATTGATTCTTATAGACTATTCTTAAATGAAACATTTATTAATAATAGTCACTGAAATGTAAGAAAATAATCATCATTTTGCATAGTCTCTTATGTGAATGAAATATGCTTTAGTAGTAATTTTACTCTTTTTATTTACTTTAATATTCATTCTATGGTTGTATTACAAACGTTCTACAAACAGTTGAACTATTTTAAAGCAATGGCAAATAAATTAAAATTTTCCATTGATATTCAAATCGGGAAATAATGTATACATTAATTCAAGTTACTTCTTCTTGATTTAAGTGACTCCTGAAAAAAAGAAAAAAAAATTTAGATCAACTGTTGTCCAGAGAGGAAATATAAATCAAATTTATTAGATACTGAAAGTTAGACAAAGAATGATATCTACAGGAGATTTGAAACACAACCAAAACGAACAACTGATAAAAATTATTTAATTCAACGAGTAATGGTTCCTTTTTAAAATATGTCTTATAGAGTGATTGTTTAATGAATTTAATATATTTATGTTGGAGGTACATAGAGAAATATTAAATGAAAATGATTTTTTTATTCCAATATTAGATATTTTGGAGGTAAAGTTGCACCACATTAAAATTAAACTAAAATTATAAAGAGTATTTATTCTCGCTGTTCACCCGTTTTTTTTTTTTTTAAACTGTTTTGAAAATTTCGAAATGAAACTTCACCGGTCTTAATTATGCAGAATAAGTGTTCTTTTGGCCGTGATGTAAACCTAAGTTTTGTCCAGTTCTTCTCGAACTCATTAGCTCTGGAATTTCAAATATAACAGAACATTTTTAAAACGATATTATAAAAGTGACATTTTTGATCTGAAGGCATACCCGTACGTCGCTTATTACAATAAGCTACACTTTTTCAGAATAAGTTTTAATTATCTCCAGAAAGAATTATTCTATAATAAACCGTAGATTATAAAATTCGTTGTTAAAAATATACCTTTCCACGGTTAGGTTAGCTGGAAAAAACTGAATAAGGCTGGAAAAATGTTTTTACCGCCGAAAGAGGTAAAAACCAACACAATTAAGACCAGCTAGTTTTCATTTCGAAATTTTCAAAACTGTTAAAAAAATGGGTTTTGAACATTAATTATTTGAGTATTAACCATCATGTATATTGAAGCATAATCTCTCAGGACTTTGTATACTGTGATTTTTAATAATAACAGGAGAATTGTTTTATAGAAATAAGTACAATTTTGAGGAGGCTCCATTAAGATGTACACACAGAGGGGAAAATAAATCTAATACGAGAAACAACAAAAATAGAAATAGGATTTTTATTTTGAAATTTATTTATTTTGGCATATTGCAATCATAAATGCTCAATATTATTGTATTTTGTTACGGGAAGTATCATTTGTTAGTTATATTTTTATTTCCTGGGAGACGTTTTAGATAAATCTTTCAGAAATAAAAATAATTGTCGGGAAAAAGTGTCATTTATTATCTTATGTTAATGCACGCAAATTTTAATTGTGCGTGAATAAAACAAAAATTAGATTTACTCATTTATGATCGAAGTCAAATCATTTAATGAAAGCAGGTAGCATTTATATTTTATATTAATATTTTAAATAGTAATTTTCATTTATTTTGTTTTAATAATCTATTCCATTTTTCTGGTGCATTCGCAAATCAACTAGAAGCTAGCTTCGCGAAGGCTGAGTAACGCAAATGACATAATTCACATCCAATCCCCGTTTATCCCTCATTAAGTATTCTATGAAAAACTTTTTTTACCTGAACAACACACATTTAGTGATGTGATAGCTCAATGTAAAAGTGTTTGTTTACACAACTATGTTGATATTGGAGTTACTGCAAAACGGATAAAATAACAATTATATGAAATAACATGGTCAAAAAACTATGTTATTCTTTTCGGTGTGATAACTGAGATATTTACGGTGAACCTCTGATTTTAAACCCTCGCCACTTTTAGTATCGTTCATTACCGAGCTTTTCCTTTAGCTTTAGAACGCTTAAATACGATATATATATATATTGTTGCGAAAATTAATTACAGGAAGGATTAGCAGAGAGAGAGCCGGAGGTGCGAGGGACCTGAACTGGAGCCGACCGATGAAGATTAGTGTCACCGGCAGGATCTAATTAGGGCCGCGCATATTCCAGGAACTTGTCTAGCCCCTTCAGCCATTCTGTTTGATGTTTGCCGACCGGCATATATAAGAGACCCTGACAGTATCCAGTTCAGTTGATGCTCAGCGGTCTTGGAGGGATGTTCAGCACTACAGTGCGACATAGTGAAGTGCGGTTAAGTGTTTTTATGTGAAGAACAGTGTTGTGCCATGACTGTAAGTAACAGTTTAGTGCCGTGTTTAAGACAGTGCAGTGCCGTCTTTTTTTTGTGTAGTGACCGTGAGTGAATTATTGGACTGTGTAATAACAAGAACAGTGACGCTATCAGTATATACTGTGAGTAGTAAATAAGAATAATTAACCAAGTGTATTGTGCATTGTTAAATAAATTGTGCAGTGATAAGAAAGTGAAACGTGTGTGTGTTTGATTTTGCAATCCAATAGAACTCTTATTAACAACGTTTATTACTGGTTTTGTAATAAAACGTAACAATGTATATATATATATATATATATATATATATATATATATATAAATATATATAAATACACACACAGAGGGAGGGAGACAGACAGGGAGAGCGGGTCCAATGTGGTAAGCTGTGAGTTTGTTAAAATTCTTTATCAACGTCAGAGGCGTTGAAAAGTCTACCATATTGAGGATGTAAAAACCAAGCTTGTAGCAAGAGCAACTTGACAGTGCATATTCTTGTGTCATTTCAAATTATTTATCATCTAATCTATTTTTAACATCGTTCATATAAGCTCATAAACACTAATGATGTCGTGTACAGTTGAGGTATATTCAGTCAAATTTGAATTGCACTTCTGAATTATGCTTTTTTTAAAACTCATAGAATAGTCCACTTAATTTGAAATATTTATGTAGATATAATACTTCCGTTTAGTACTCGGACTACACTTCTGTATTGATAATGGATAGTTTTGATTTCTGAATTGGCGACGGCAATCGGTTGACATGGCTCGCCTTATTGCTTTAAGTTAGTGTATGCATGACAATGCTAATGAAAGATCGTACAACTTTATAATGTTCTTTTATCTGCCTCGCTTCAATTGTGGTCCTGATGAGGCATCAACTGAACACAAAGCTATTTCGGCTTTAAAATGAATTTTTAGAACGTTTGGAAATTTTCTTGTTCAATTGTAAAGTGAATTTATAGAGGTCAAAATTCCATCACTAGTAAAAGGATACAAGTATTTTTAGCAATATGAACAACTAAAAAAATATATCCAATATTTTCTTTTTCTAGACAGATTCCACTTTTATTCTGGTATTGCATTTCTTTTAGATTCACTTTATAAATTCATTCCGGTTCAAACTAGAAACCCTTTATGCAGAAATGAAATAGAATTTAATTGAACACTATCTGGAAGGGAAAACATAGAGGCTTCACATGACTGGGGTTGCTGAAACTGACAACAGTAGCCCACAAATTCCCTGTATCCAATAGAAACAAACTATCTTCTGTCTAACTCGGATCCAGTTGTTTGGTGAAGAGTAAATATATAAACCCGTGGAAAAAAAATGTAAGTTAACCAATCAACTTATTGTTAAAATACAGAAAACTGTTGAGGAAATACCTCTAAAAACGGAATAAATAGTTTTTATTCAGTATGATAAAATTTATGTGTCACAAATAAATGCTTTAGAGAGTGGCATTGTTCAAAATGCACTCTCACATGTTAGATTCTTACAAATCTAAACTTGGTTATACAATTTCTTTTTTATTTTCTTATACAAAGTAAAGTCAGTATTATAACGGCAAAAATTTTCTTTTTTCAGAAATACTAGCTTAGACCCTGCATGAATCCATTTTGACTAGTTTCGGCCTGACGTCTGTAACTATATAAGATAACTAAAAATGCCTAGTCTTCAAATTTCATATTTAGAATGGTTGTAGCGTCTTCTATAACAATATCTCACCATACATTCACTATTTCTAAATAAAAATCCGATCAGTTGAAATGAGGGTTTACAGTAGGCTGAAAACAAGAAAGTACGAATAACTCACTTTATGTTTGAGGTACGAAGAATGTATAAAACAAGAATCGCAGACCATCAATATTTTAACTAGATTCGTACTATAACATTTTTCAATCTAACTCAGTATTCGAATTCTCGAGTTCCCCTTTTAAACCCTCCCTATTCTTGGTCCGGTTTCATACATTAAATATCATCTTTAGTGTTGACTGAAACAGGTTAAACCCAGAGTATTGTATAGAGCAAATAAACATTTTCGAAGTTTGGAATTATTGGAAATTCTTTTCACACAATGTATTTGCATGTATCTGATTTAGTAAAGACCTTTTGAAAACAATATTTGGTATTTAAGATTGGAATAAGACCATGATATATTCTTAAACTGCAATGGCATTTCCCCCGCCATTGGTTTACTAAAGGCTGGAAATTAATAAATGCCAAAACCTCGATTAATATTCAAGATAGAGAAAAAGTGTGTAGAACATGGATATATATATATATATATATATATATATCTATATATATATATATATATATATATATATATATAAAATTGTAACCTCTGTCTGTACATTGATTTTTTTCGCGACATTTCACGATAACGTTTCGTTTCACAAGTCATAGACACCATAACTGCATTTTGTTTCTTTGGTGTCTGTTTCTTTGTTACCTTTTCACGCATAAACGGCTGTCCCGAATTTTATGAAACTTGGTATGTATATTACTACTAACCCAACTTAGACTTTAGGCTATATTAATATCCTCTGAGACGAACAGGGGGAAGGTTGGGGTTATAAAGGAAGCCAGAAATTAAAAATAGCGATATTTCGTTTCCTATTGGTTTTTCGGCAAATATGAACGTAACAAAAGTTGTTTATTTTGTTATTTAGAGTAATGTTTGTTATATACACTTTTTTCGTCGTACCGAATTATAAACGAGATATACACTAAAACCTATAGCGGAAGCGAACAATTTTATTTGGGACAAAAAACCCTACCGAAATAAATAAAACTCGGTATATGTATTAGCACTAACGCTTTCATTATAACAAGCCATACCAACATTTCTAGGGACGGGCAGGAGTGGGGGTTATAAGGGAAGCAAGAAATTAAAAATAGCGATATTTCGTTTCCTATTGGTTTTTCGGCAAATATGAACATAACAAAAGTTGTTTATTTTGTTATTTAGAGTAACTTTTGTTATATACACTTTTTTCGTATACCGAATAATAAACGAGATGCACGCTAAAACCTATAGCGGAAGTGAACAATTTTATTTGGGACAAAAGACCCAACCGAAATAAATAAAACTCGGTATGTGTATCAGCACTAACGCTTTCATTATAACAAGCCATACCAACATTTCTAGGGACAGGCAAGAGTGGGGGTTGTAAGGGAGGCCTGAATTTAAAAATAGCGGTATTTCGTTTTCTATTCGTTTTTCAACGTATATGAACATAAAAAAAGTTGTTTATTTTGTTATTTAGAGTAACTTTTGTGATATGCATTTTTGTCTTTTAACAAAGTATAAACGAGATATACACTATAAACTGAAGCGGGAGTCAACTATTTTATTGGGCGCTAACGATTAAACTGAACTTAACAAAACTCGGTATGTCAATTAGCATTAGTTCTTCCATGATTATAGGCTATATTAAAATTTTCAGATTAGAACGGGAGTGGGGGTTATAAGGGAGGCCTGAAATAAAAATTCGCGATATTTCATTGTCTATTTGTTTTTCTACAAACGTGCACATAACAAAAGTTGTTTACTTTGTTATTTAGAGTAACTTTTGTTTTATACATTTTTTTCGGGAACAATGCATGAAGCAAGTAATTTGCGTAGAAATATTGATATACTCAACAATTCATTCCAATATGAACACCCAGGTACCTAACCTGGAAACATTAATTCAAATCTATGCTAATATTTTCTCCATAATAATTCAAATCTATGCATAATGCACAGGGCACGGGAAATATGACAATATGGAGGACAGTGAAGTCTTACATAAAAAATTAATTTTATTATTATTTACAAATCCACAGCAACGACGGGTATAAACCCTAAACACTGAGACGGGTAAATGTCAAAATATTGTGCAAAGTAAAGCATTGCCAAAAAAATACCATCACCCTTCAGCCTCAAATGAATTCCCGGGCGATGCCGGGTATCTGAGCTAGTATATATATATATCCATGTCCAAGTTTGTTAATAGCTAGAATCAGACTTTGGTGCGTAGTTGTTAACAGCTAGTGCCATTTGATAGACCGTAATATACCCGTTTATTAAAGTTATGGCGACTCAATATCATTCCACTGCGATAGATTTGTAGAAGGTGAATAACGCCCTCTAACACTCGCTTCTCTTCGTCAACTCCTTCATTCAAAACTACGTGTTTCACTTCACATAGAACTTCTTCAGAATATTAATATGACTTAAACTAATTATTAGAAACCGGATTACTTTAATCTCCGAGAGCCATGTCAATTGTGACTAAATTAAATGTCCTCATTTTACGATAAACATCTGACTCTACTAAATATGAGCTGAGTTTAAATCCATTATAAAATATTGATTTCATACGAAGTAGAGTCAAGATAACAGAATCTAAAAAAAAATTAACACATTTTTTATGCACTCCTTTAAATTTTCTAAATATAAAAGCAATTAAGGTATATTTTAAAAATGTTTTCTAATTGTAGCTATATTAAGTGTAATCAAAAACTAATAATTTGCTTAATAATGTTTGTCTATTAAACTAGAAAATGTCCTAGTAGTAGGTTGAATAAAACGGTCATACTTCCACAAGAATCTTGGCCTACTGTTTTATTTCTGTCTTCTTTTTTATAACTTTTCCGTTTTATAATATGGATATTTTCTCTCATTTCCCTCTGAATTATTTGTAAAATGTTGTTTTATGCGTTTCTTTGAGAGCTTCTAGAACTTCACTATATAATATTTTTACAAATTGAATGAACAATGTTCTACATTGTATTTTCTTTCATGTTATTTTTAGTAGGACTAAAAATGGGGTTTAATGGGCTCAGCTAAGCCGTTGGTCCTGGTCACACTAAGTAAACCTAGAGCCGTGAGTTCGATTCTCACGAGGGCTATAGGATTTTATTAAATGACGAACTCGTTAAATAAAATTATTAGTCCCACGCTGGTTAGAAAAGGGTGGTAACCTATAGATATCCAATTAGTCTTTGTAACATAAAGTGGACGTTAATAAATAACATTCTTTATACGACTAAAACTATTATTGTATTCAAATATTGTGAATATATTTTTTCCTGCATCGTTACATATAACTTTAATCCCATTTGCTAATATTGGGGTTTATTTAAATGGTAAGTATTTAAAGTATTTAATTTAAGCTCCAAGCCCATTTCAGTAATAACACTTTAATTTCCATTATCGATATGACTAATAAAGTGTTCATTTATTAAATTGCTTTTGCGATTATTTACAATCTTTCTATAACCTTTTTTAGTAAAGTAAATGTCAATGTTTTTGATTAAAAATTACTATAAGGATATTGTCATAAACATTATTTCATACACTTAACTACAGTGGCTTACAAGAAATAACAATTGTAGGAGAGCATAAAAATTAGATAAGTAGATAAATAAGAATACATGTAAACTACATTTATATGATAAAAGTTAATAAAATGGAGAATGTAATAGATTTCATTTGATAAAGAATTAAATTAAATAAACAGTTTTGTCGTCATTAAACCACATTGTCTTATGTATTGCGTCTTCATTCAATAATTTGTAGTTCCCAAAAAGAAGAGGTTCTTTAAAGAGACTGACTCAATCACAAAAGAAGAAGTTAGGCTAAAGTCAAGAATAGCACAAACGGTGAAAATTTACTTCCTTAGGCAGAATGACTTCATCTTTATCTTCCAATTCAAATTTAATTAAAACAGCTTCTCATTCTGCTTGACTTTCTTTGTTCCAGTGACTGATTTCGGAAATGAGTGGAAGAACATCGCCATGAGCACGTAACGAGATTTTAGAAATAAAGAACCTCAAGGATGAATATTAAATATTTGAAATAACTAACTCACAAAGGGATTATTTAATGCTGCCTTTCAAAGACATTTGTATATTACTGAATAAATTTGGTAGAGGTTAAATTGAGTTTTAAGCCTTCAAAGTAACTATTTTTCAGAATCAGTAATATCAGAAATGTTAAATATTAAGTTTCAGTTATACTTTTTTTTCCTATCTGCGAGGATCCTGAAAATAAATCCAATAACTTGTTTTGTTTTGTTTTTTTGCAAAAGAATGAGAATATTAAAACAGTTTAAATGAATAGTAAAATTGGGTCAATAATACTTATTCCACACTTGAATAGAGCCTCAGGGTAACTACCAATATCATTGCTAACTTTACTGAAATTCAACTCGATAATGCTCTATAATTTTTGGTAAATTCTTGGGAATAAATAAGTTAAAGAAAACATTTTCACCCAAACTATGAACTAAAGATGCTCACTAGCACATGATTCATAGGTTTAAAAGGCTTTCAAACATTGGCACCACAACTCACAAAAAAAAAAGAATGAGTCAGCTACAGAATTAATTTTGTTTAAATGGTATGTCTGGTTGACATACAACTGTTAAGCAATGTTCATCGTCAAAATTGCAGGTTCTCCTTTATAGGAAACATTTTTAACAAACCAACTGAGAAATGGAAGATAACCCCATACAACTATACAGCTAGTATTCCCTCCTATTTTTGAAGCAAAGGAAAGAACCAGAATGTGATAACAAACAAAACGGCACATAAAAATGAAAATTTAAAAATTAATAATGAGTAATAAAAATAAGGTTAAAGCAAGACATAAATGAATATTGGGTTACAAAAATAACCCATCCGTGTGAGACCAAGTAGGATTAAGTTTAAAATCTTAAACATTCTGCTATGTGCTCTTCCTTTTTTAAAATTAAATAACCAAGTATCGCAATCACTTAGGTATGAAAACCTCACGGCGTATTCTTACACATCTGGGGATCGTCAGAAATATTCATGATGCCTTAGTGTTCGCCAAAAAGTCCTTATAAGATTTCACACATCTCCATGAAGCTGTGAGCTGACATTTTTTTTTCTTTTAACGTACAACTGTGTTAATTATTAATTAATTATCACTTAATTAATTATATGTGTGTGTGTTGTAATATTTATGGTGTTTTGGGTACTTTAGTGTTTTCATAATATATATAATATTTTGTTTGCTGTATGCTGGGGCAATTTTACTTTTTTCCAACCTTACACTTTTACCTTAGTCGTAGTTCTAGCAGATTTCCCTTAAGGGAAATCAGCTATTGAGGTCGTACTCATGACGCGAGTTTCGAAAAATTTCTTCAAATGTCCATCGGTCCTACCCAGGAGATGACGAAAATGAGGTCCGTTCAAAATTTTATATATATATCTATATATATATATATATATATATATATATATATATATATATATATATATATATTTGTCTGTTGACGCTCTAGCGGTGGCAATTTTTATTTGATCGTTACCAAACTCGGCATTTAATCGTTTTATGTAAAAAGGAAGATCAAGTTCGTTAATGGCTGAAATCGGACCAGTGGGAGGGGGGGTGTAGAGGGGGGATTTTCGGAAAATTCGAAATATCTATGTTATTATGCGTCGGATCGAAACATTGTACAGAACCAATCATAATTATTGCAAATTAAATTTACTATAAATATTGTTCTATACATTTATTCTGTATCTTGAATATTAACCGAGATATTTGCATTTGTATTCTGCATTGGTCGGCAGGAGTGAGCTGTTTGGTACTTTCCGAAGAGAGCTCTGACGGCCGTTTTCGTAACTATTCCACCCTCGTGTATAAGTTTAATGATCCCTTAATACTTACTACACTTGTTATTGGGCAGATTTCTCTATTGCAAAACTTAACGTGGAAATCTGCTTAGCTTACGCAGCCCCTGCGTGACGGACTTTTAAGATGTATATATAGATTTTAAGATTATAGTGTTAAATTGTTCTTTGAAATATAGTTTTCTGGTATTTGCTTGTTCCGATTTCAGTAAGGTATATAAGTTTATATGTAATTTACTTATATCCTAATTTTTGTCATTTACTACGTGGGATCGGTGGGCATTAGAAGAAAGTACTGAAAAAACACGCTATGTGCACTACTTCAATGGCTGGATAAGAGAAATCTAATAAAAGAGTCATTAGACCAACAGTTATATTGACAGCTCTAATGTTCTGGAGTAAAGAGACATAAGGAAGAATGTCTGTAGAAGGTTAATTAGCAGGAGAGATGACTGATCAGATGCAGAGGCATACTAATGGATTTGTATAGCGAACCTGATATATCTGTGCCGTTGAGATGGACGACCCTTTGTGCTTGGGTCACTCAGAATACTAGACTAAAAAATTTTATTGTTACACCAAGTTGATATAGAAGAAGAGGGAGGCCCAATCCTGGCTGGCTGGGTGAACTCACAGAAGTCTTTCCAAGATAATGTTAATCTGAGGTTCCTTGACATCTAGTGGAAGATTATTGAGGGGGGAAAGGCCCAGGGCCAACCAAGAATGAAGTGGATTTTTTCGATTAGTGGATTCACTATTAGAGAAAATGATAGTAAATAAATTAGTACGACTGATCTATTAAAAGACCAAATTCAACTAAATGATAAAAACACACATCTAAAAATCTGATAAGGACTTCACTATAGTCACTTACAAAACTGACATGATTGACCTCATCACAGTCACACAGACAATGCCAAGCAACAAGTGACATTTTTTTCTTAGTAAGTAGATCAAATGCTTAATGTTTTACGTAAAATACTACATAAAGGCTACCATTTTGTAAAATTACCTAGATTTAAATTGTTTAAATCCTATTCATACCCATTTTTAAACTTTGATATATACTAAATATAAGTACTAACTACAACTAGGATTTTTTTAAAACTCTTCGACACGTACTTTTAAATATAATAATCAAAATTTCAATTTTCAGTTTTGAAAAAATACCACACACCATACAGTTTGACTATAACCAATAGTATGTTGCACGACATATGATAGGTCATTACAAACAGAGTAAAATAACACCACTCTCACCTTTCTAGCTCAATTAAAACTGCTTCTAGGGTCATTTAAAAAGAAAACTGTCCGGCGTTTTGGGCGCTTTTTTCAAAATTTCCAAAGCCGTATTTCTGAAATCCTTTTGGAATAAAATATTAAAATTTCATATTTTTCTTATTCTCCCTACGTACTACCGGTATAAAACATTTTAGGAAGATCCAAAATAGTCATGTAAAATGGGTGTATTGACAAGGAATGACACTATAGTCATATCAAATAAAATAAAGGCAATGTTTTCCCCTGCTTGAAGAAATTCATATGAAATATATCTCCGTTTCGATACATCGGATCGGAAAATGTCATTGAACATAATTTATAATTTTTTTCTTTATGTTAATCAAAAAAGGTCGTCTACAAATCGTTTGTATCTCTAGTAGGTACAGAAACACTTGCAAATACCCCCCTCAGCCGATTTTGATCATGAAGGAGGTTCTCAACTTGACGGTAGAACAGGTGCAAATATGAAATTTCAGCATTCTAATGTTGTCGTTTTTGAGTTATGAGAGCTACGTACAGACGCCATGTCGAAACTACTCAAAATGGGTTCAGGATGGGTCAAACCGATAATGCCGTTGAAATCGGAAAACCGATTACAATACTTTATTCACGTCGTAATAGGAAATAAAAATAAGAAATAATAATAATAATATGCATTTGTTTTTATAATTTATACTTTGTCTCCTGTGTTTTTCTGATATTACTCAGTAGCTAAATTTAATGCATTAGTGTTCACAAATTATACATTCAAATATTTAACAGATTATAAAAGATTCTATTGTGTATTAAGCCTACTCAAACACTCTTAGAATCAAATATTTATATCAAACAATTTTTTTTTGTTTGAATAACATACACTTTTAAAGTGCAAGTCCAGTGGGCACAAAACAAATTCTTCGAAAGATGTAGTTAATGGTTAAAAAGTTGGAATAAATTTTCTTCAACGAGATAAATAACCTAATCTATACGGTCTCCCGTGGCCGGTTATTTCCATCTAATCAAATTTAAATAGTATTCTTAGTCACGATAATTATATAAATGTCTGGTAATCTTAGCGATCGCACTCTATTCACTAAACACGCATTATTTGTTTTAATCTTTCTTCGCTTAATCTTAAATAGATTAATATACTCCTAGGGAAAAGTAGAAAAAAAAATTATCATTAAAATAATTGTTCATTATTACCTTCGAGAAATTTACATTTATACTGCCACATTCGCTCTTGAATTGCGTGACTCGTTCTTTCTTCGTTCTTCACATGATAAGACATTCCACCGATTCTAATGATAATGAGCTCAAAGGACTGACTCTAATAAAAACTAAATTTAATAATACTTTCTTCTTAATTATCCCATGATTAGAACTTGTTATGAAATACTACTGTAAGTAGACCTTTTTTTTTACCTTATTTTTAAAAATAAACACAAATAGAGGTATTTCACTGTCTGTCATCGGTTTTATACACGACAAAAAAGAGTGCTAATATTTTAATACAACTGAATAGTCGATACGGTCTTCATTAATTAATTTCTCCGAATATGTTTTATCACGTAGATTTTTTTTTTTCCATTTGAACATATACGAAACCTATTCTAGAACCTCCAATTAGGTCTCTAATGGCGTATGTTCATGGGTATCATTACTTTAATTGTTCAATAATTGCAACTAGTTAAACAAAAAAAATCTTGATTATAAAATGTTCAAATATAAGACTCTCTACCACACAAAAAAAAAGAATAAATTTATTTAACTAAGTAAAGTAAATAGCTCTTCTGGAAGTATGTATCAGGGAGACAAGCTGTAAAAGAAAGTTAAATAAAATAATTGGAAAAATGATATTTGGACTCTAATAATCAGAAAAGAATATTAAATTTCATTAAATCTTTATAATGAAAATATCAAAAGGATTTATTCAGAACATTAATAAAGGCAAGACATTGAATACTGGGATTATTTCCCCAGCCTGGAGTCAAATCTATTCTTCGTTTTCACTTTCTTCTGTTTCTTCTTCTGTAATACATTTTTTTTCATACACTGTTTTAATTGTAATATATTGGAAAGGGTTGGAAAGAGGTTTAGATTCTTTCCCTTTAAATATTACTTTTCTGGTGCTTTATTAAGTTAATTAAAAATAAATTTTTCTTTTTAGCATTGAAGTAATACGTAGCAAATATTGCCGCCCTAGTAACTCTAACAGCAATATGAAATGATCAGACTCAAGTTAACTCACGGTACGTTTATGAAATTTGGCAGACGTTTATAATAGAATGCAAACACTTTCAAACTATAAACATAAAAGTCATTAAATATAACATTCTAATGAAACAGGATATAATGATTTAATTTAAGCCCGGCACGCATTTCCAGCACTTGCTAAGAACATTTATCCACACAAAATTCTACAATAAACATTTATAAGAAATTTCAATTTACTAATCAAGAGAGTGGAACATAATTTGTGCGAAAAAACACATATTCCGTTTGACACAGTCTCAGAATAAAACATGACCAAACGGAAGGAAAATACTTAAATAATTTAAAAAAAACTTGTAAATAATATTTTTTTATTAGTAGAATTTAAATGACTCAACATTATTCGTTTAACAGTTCCCTTCCGTTGTATATCACGACAATGTCGCCTTTTCTATTAATCGATGTTGCTAGGAATATCTATTTTAACAGCTGTCTGGGAGCGGCCATTATTCATATTACACCTAGCTTCTCTAGCAATAGAAGTTTAAACTGTCAACTTATTGGCAGTCTAATGTATAAATTCTACTGGTAACTAGAAACAATGGGCAGTAAAAAGAGTTAATGTAACGGATAGCTGGACACGATGGAAATGTTGATGATGCATTATTATTAATGCTACGGATAGCTTAAACCTTTCGACATATTGTCTCTCAAGTGTATAAATTCTACAGACAGGTGGAAACTGTAGGCAGTGCAATGTAGGAATGTTACAAATAAATGAAAACGATTGAAGTATCGATAGTACATTGTATTAATGCAAGAGAAAGCTGACATTTGTGAATTTATTGACAGTCCAATGTATTAATTCTACAGATAGGTGGAAACTGTAGGCAGTGCAATGTAGGAATGTCACAAATAAATGAAAACGATTGAAGTATCGATAGTACATTGTATTAATGCAAGAGAAAGCTGACATTTGTCAATATATAGACAGTCCAATGTATAAATTCTACAGATAGGTGGAAACTATAGGCAGAGCATGTAGGAATGTCACAAATAAATGAAAACGATTGAAGTATCGATAGTACATTGTATTAATGAAAGAGACAGCTGACATTTGTTAATATATTGACAGTCCAATCTATTAATTCTACAGATAGGTGGAAACTATAGGCAGAGCATGTAGGAATGTCAGGAATAATTGAAAACGATTGAAGTATCGATAGTACATTGTATCAATGCAAGAGACAGCTGACATTTGTTAATATATTGACAGTCCAATGTATTAATTCTACAGATAGGTGGAAACTATACGCAGTGCAATGTAGGAATGTTACGAATAAATGAAAACGATTGAAGTATCGATAGTACATTGTATTAATGCAAGAGACAGCTGACATTTGTCAATTTATAGACAGTCCAATGTATAAATTCTACAGATAGGAGGAAACTATACGCAGTGCAATGTAGGAATGTTGCGAATAAATGAAAACGATTGAAGTATCGATAGTACATTGTATTAATGAAAGAGACAGCTGACATTTGTCAATTTATAGACAGTCCAATGTATTAATTCTACAGATAGGTGGAAACTATAGGCAGAGCATGTAGGAATGTCAGGAATAATTGAAAACGATTGAAGTATCGATAGTACACTGTATTAATGAAAGAGACAGCTGACATTTGTCAATTTATAGACAGTCCAATGTATTAATTCTACAGATAGGTGGAAACTATAGGCAGTGCAATGTAGAAATGGTACGAATAAGTGAAAACGATAGACATTACGATAGTACATTGCATTAATGTTGGAATCAGCTGGCATTTGTCAATTTTTAGACAGTCCAATGTCTAAATTCTACCGATAGGTGGAAACTATAGGCAGTTATACTGATTATTATACTGATAGGTGATAACTATGGACGTATGGAATGTTAAGGGAATAAATACAAAAGGTAATAAGAAATCATTCGGTCATTTTACTAGTTATATATATATATCTACAACGGGAAGAGTCTAAATTGTAAACAAGCAGGGAAGCCAACTTCGCCGGGCTGAATAGATAATATTATTCAGAATAATTTCTATCTCAATCACTCAGATATTATTAATCCAAGAACAAAAGATGGACATTTGGAGAAAAATTTCGAAAATCGCGACGTGAGTAGGAACTCAATAGCTGATTTCCCTTAAGTGAAATCTGCTAAAATACAGATAAATTAACAGTGGAAGGTATAAACGCTACGAATAGCTAAAAACTGTTGATAAATTGACGAAACTATGCTTTCAAACTTCTGAGAGCTGAAAACAGTCAGTACATCGAAAGTGATATTTAAAAATGCTTTCAATAGCTGAAAACTATGAATATATTGGCACTAATACGTATATATGCTACAGAAACCCGAAAATATTCCACATACTGATAGAACTATTTATAAATGTTGCCAATATCTGAAAAAGATCAATATATTGATTGCACTAGGCGTTAATGCTTCAGGAAACTGGAAACTGTCGATGCATTCACAGTACTAAGTATAAATTATACCAATACCTCAAAACTATCTATTACTTAATAATTGCTGTGGGTTAATGCTGCGAATAGCTTTGAACTATGTATAGATTGGTACTAATGTGTACAAATACTACAGAAACCTGAAAATTGTTGACTTATTAATTTTACTATTTATAAATACTGCAGATTGCTAAATGTTATAGTTCAGAACTGAAAATTACAGATACATTCACAGTACTAAGTATAAATTCTACGGAGAGCCAAATGTATCTATAGATTAATTGAACTATGTACTAATGCCACGGATAGCTGAAATCAATCAATAACTTGATAGACATTTGTATACACGACTAGTGATGTGACGGTAATATAGTCAAGAATATATTTCTTTAGTTGAACAATGAGAACATTAAAACTAAAATAAAAAACCATCTGGCAGCAGATTTCCAGCATGAAGTTTAACAACAGTACATGCCGGTAACACAACACCACCGTGAATATTAAGGGAATAAATACAAATGATAATAAGAAACCTCGCGACGGAAAGCATCTGAAATCAGAACAATTCTGATCTTAATCAATCAAAATTAAGTAATCCAAAAACCTAAGAAGGGGAGGTGGTCACAAACACATATTTGAATGTATCTCGTATGTCAAGACAAGAAATGTCTCTTGAAAACAATATTTGGTATTTCGAATGATGTGGTTTATTACATAACCGAGTATAGTTTATGTAACATGAGTAGAAGTGGGGGATTGCTGAAAACTGAAAAATGCAAATATCTCGGGTAATATTCAAGATAGGGAATAAATGTATATACCAATATTTATAGTACGTTTACTTTTCTATAATATTAATTCTATACGTTTTTTCGATTCGATTTATATCAATAGAGATATTTCGAATTTTCAACAAACAAAAATTGCGACCACTAGAGCGTTAACAGACAAACATATATATATATATATAAAGATATATAGACATATATATAGAGATATATAGATATAACATCGTCATCTCCAGGGTAGGATCGATTGACATTTGAAGAAATGTTTTGAAAGTCGCGTCATTACTTCGACATCAATAGCTGATTTCCCTTAAGGGAAATCTGTTAAAACATATCGATTTTTCTAAATACTTATAAACCTAACTCGTTGACAAGCACATAATACCCAGACTGCTATTCTATCATGCCAACGGGTAAAGCTACCGAAGTGGCATTATTGTTTAGAGAATTCTAGGAGAGGCATTAGGAAACAATAACTCTCTAGTACCGTAATCCAATTTCTAAAGCTCATTGGACTAAACCACTAAATTGATTCATAATCCATTCAATTCGAACGACTTATACTTATAAATACCCGTATTAATAGAGATCAATAGTTCATTTACGAATAAAATCTAAAAGCAAGACAAAAAAATACTTCACAACCTAATTCTTAAATGACACAACGTTTTCTGTTAATTATCAACCTGCCGAAAATAATCTCATGGAAAAAGTATATTCTTGGGTAAGAAGGTTGGGAAGATTCAAATGAAAGTTGTGAAGGGCTAATCGCGACAGTTTGTCTACTGACTACCATCCTTTAGATTTTATTTAGCGAGCTAACTAAGGAAAGGTTAAAAAAATAAAATCCATGAAAAATTATACTTACTTAATAGGCCCCTGCCACTGCCATTTATGAAAATTCTTCACACTTCACAGCAGGGCAATTGCTATTGCCTGAGCTCAGCAAGATCTGAAGAGATACTTTTCCCTACTTATTCCATCAAACATTTTCTTGGGTAACATTACAGGTTTTGCCTCTATTAAAAGCCATTAATGAGCTACACAGATGTGGCATAAGAAGCAATGCCTAATTAATGGAATTACATTTACAACATGACATCATCTTCACTATAAAAAAGGACGTCCAAAATTACGATATATTACCATTAATGAAAATCTGTTTCATCGAGGTCTGAAAGAAAGAACAGAGGATAATATTAACTTAAAACAGAAGTTTAAGTTCCATGAAACATTAAAGAAAAAACTTTTTATACGATTGAGCTGGAGGACTTGAAATTTGGTTGAACAATCTTGCAAAAAATACAACACATTGAAAACCCAAAAAGGACAGCAAAAACACGATGTAAGAGCCAACTACCTACTTGGGTCTCTGATGGAAGGAACGTTAACTCAGGAGAAAAGAGGGGGGGAGAAAATTTGGAAATATAACGTGGTTATGATAGAAAGTTCAATGTTTAATCTTAATACCGCCTCCCCTGAACCACCGTTCAGAGAAATAGAATAAACATAAGATATAATTTTGGGGAGATGCAGGATTTTCTATGCATGTCCCTTGCCTAGCGTTTCCATTGTGTCAGCTTCTAATCTATTCAGGGTACAATTTATATTTAAAAAGAGGATATGAATAAAGAAAAACTGTATATTTTTAAGCATTCAAATTTTGGCATAGCCTTAGAGGTAAATTAATTCGAATTGTTGGTGATACAAATGAAATACACGTTTTAGCCCAGCAACCAACTCTCTTTTGCCTCCGCTGTTAAACTAAAACAAAAGTTAAAATGAATATCTCCCGCAGGTAACCTACTGTGATAAACATACCATATACACAAGAATTGTACTTAAGAGTAGCACGACGATGGAGTGATTGATGAACTATTGTAAATCGAAAATGGGGTTAATGCAGTCCCCGCTGTGGCGCCAGCCTGAAGCTTGGTCTCTTCTTTCAGAAGCATGGAAATCAAGTCTAAATGTGTAACATAGTGATTTAGAAAAATACACCCCTTGATGAAGAGTGTCTGAATTAGGCGGAGGCCTCCTTGCAGATAGAGCAGTTAAAGGCTGTCCTGTCAAAAAGCTAGGGAGCCGACATCTATAATTTTGAAATATTTTGGCTCAAAGGCATAGAATTACGAGAGTAGTCAATTTGAGCTAGGGAATCCCAACTGCCTTCTCTTCTAAGTGTGATAAGCAAGTAGGTCACCCAATGTGTGTAAATTGAGTAAAGAAATAGAACAGGCAGTCCAATTTTTAATTTTTATTACAGCCACCACTTGATATTGACGAACAGAAATTTGACGCCACGTTGTTCATTTTCACATAGAAAAATGTAGCGAAAACGAAAGAGACAAAACGCGTTGGAAAAGAGTCTCTAATTCAGGTCTAGTATGAAGAATGTCAAATAATGAAATTTCGAGAATTAATAACAACCGGAATTTACAAAAAACGTCCAAGGTTTTAGAAAAAATGTTCGTGAGGAAGGAAATATTTTGAAGGTCAATTAATTAATAAGCCCTTAATGTCCCTTGCCCTGATAGTAGAGAAAGTTTGGTTTGAAATTTGTGCTGGAGAGAATTGAATATTTTGAGTTCTAGGTGTTAGAAATCACCCAGTGAGTCATCAGAGTTTTCTTTAAGGGAATTGACGAGTGGTATTCTAAAAGTAGGTAACCACAACCAAGATATGTATGGAAGATTAAATTATGCAATGGTTGTCTTGGATCATTGAAGTATATTTCTATCATTATGTTAAAAATGTTATCAAGCGTCTCCAAAACTGCTCGTATTTGATTGACCAGAATCTTAAAATAGTATCTAGAGGGGAATGTATTAAAATTCATTCCATGCGTCTCATCAACACCATTTTCATCCGCAGTATTTTTTTTTTAATTTGAATTTTCTTTAAATATATAGAATACGTTAAAAACTAAATACCTATAATTAAAATAACTTTCCATTTATTTATAAATATTAAATTAACGCCCTAGAAACAAAAAAATAAAAAATAGGGGAGATTCGATCACGAGATATTACGGTTACAAAAACAGAGCTTTATCGACTCAGCCACGGGGACAATTAAGAACAAATACACTCGAAACAACTCAAGACTTTAAGGCAAACTAACATTTTTTTTAGAGGAACGTGTGAGAAGTGCATTCTCTCGCTTTAACAGAATTTCTTTTTCATTAGACACTACACACTAAACATTTTTCATTCAAATCGGTGTGGGAAGGAAGTGCACTCCCCTTGTTAGAGGAGACAAGGTATGAAAAGTATCCGCCCCCCCCCCCCTACCTGATGATAAAGTAGTAACTGATCTAAGATTCGCCAAAATATAACTAAATATTCTAGAAGAGGCGGCGGCTGAGACCGCCACCAACAATGTCTGACATGAAGATAGTATCTCGGGAAAACTTGATTCGATCTTGATCCAGAGTTGTTTAATATTCTCAGAAGTTGTGCTTTCGGGGAACTTTGTAGCTTCCACACGTAAGTCTGTACCTACCTCAATAACTCCGAACGTGTGTTCTCTTCAAAATTATTGGTTGAAATTTTCATTCGTCAGAATTAAGATCAGAGCATTGCCAACCCCTTCAAAAACTCCTAATTGCCCGGTCGTACAAAGAAAAATATAGCTTCTTCGTAAAGCATTCTTCTCTGTTAAGGTCAAATTAAAAAAAGTCCGTCACGCAGGGGCTGCGTAAACTAAGCAGATTTCCCACTGTTTTACAGTAGAGACATTTCACGAGAGCCGAACAGTTAAGGAAACGGCCGACCTAGCTTTTGGTGAGAAACTCACTCTCATCCGGCCAGATTTAATAAAAATGCAAATATCTCGGTTAATATTCAAGATAGAGAATAACAATATTTATAGCAAATTAAATTTGCAATAAGATTGATTCTATTCAACTTTTCGATCCGACTTATAGTAACGGAAAGATTTCAAATTTTCGAAAATCCTCCCCCTAAACCCCCCCCCTCCCACTGGTCCGTTAACGAACTTGATCTTTCTTTTTACATAAAACGACTAAATATCGAGTTTGGTAACGATGAAATGCAACAAAAATAGCGACCGCTATATATATATATATATATATATATATATATATATATATATATATATATATATATATATATATATATATATATATACAGTTTTGAACGGACCTAATTTTCGTCAACTACTAGGTAGGATCGATGAACATTGGAAGAAAAATTGCGAAAATTCCGTCGTGAGTACGACCTCAATAGCTGATTTCCCTTAACCCTGGAGTAGTCGCGCGGTTAACAGTTACATGAATGGTCGCATGGTTGACCAGTGTCACCCACAGAATGATTTTGTTTTTGGTATCCTATAATTTAATTACTTACCTAATCATTAATCTGTATGCCTTACTTTAATGGTAGAAAAGGTTCATAAATAAAAACAATCATGAAATAACTTGAAAAATATATTGTAAAAGCAAACAAAAGCATTTTTAAGTACTATAAGAAATATCATAAAGTTATTAAAAAATACAAATATTTTAAAAACAATTTTGGCAAACACTTTTTAAATGATCGTTGCACATCCACTTTTCACATTTATCACACCATTTCCTTGTCTTTTTATCTCTTTGTCGCCCACAGTCATGGCAACGTCCTCTAGCACCTTCTCTTCCTTTTGCTGATGCTGGGTCTTGCATTGATGTACCAAGAAGGATACATGCCCGGCGCCTTAATTCAATGGGTAGTTGCAATATTGTAGATCTATATTGAATTTGTGGTTTAACCATTTCCCATGCCAAATTTTGTAAAAATATACTTTACAACTTTACTTTTTTGCTAACTTTATTTTTTGAATTTGATTTGTAAATACAGTGCATTGATCGCTGAAATATTCAAGAGATTGAAAAACACAACCATTGGCCATCGACGAGTATTTCTTTGCACGTTGTACCTCGCTATTAGTTGGTCAAGTAAATCAACTCCAATTTTAGTGTGGTTATAAAACCTTACGATTTCAGGCTTATACAACTCACCTGTTTCCCCATCGATATAATTGTCATGATTCAAGTCATGACAAAGTTGAGATTATGAGAACTGCCCGATTCCTTTTTGGACAGTAAGAAACTAGTGTGCAGTCTTCTTGAAAACCAAACATTGACGAGAATGCAGAGCGGTGTTTGTTTGGCTGAAATTCCTTGGAGATTTCAGTTTTGTTTTTCCGGAGGGTACCAACATATGTGAGCCCTTTAGTTTCTAACAATGTTTTGGCCATCGGAATACTGCTGAACCAATTATCTCCAGTTATATTCCTGGGGGATCCTTTTACCGGTTCCACCAATCTCAGTACAACGTCTATGGGAGAATTACTCAACCGGTATGGACCCTCCGGTTGAACACCTACATATGTTTCCAAGTTGAACGTATATGTCATTTTAGCATCTACTAGTTAGCATCTAACACTTAGATGATCTGTCTCTCCTGAATCCGATTCTTCGGGATCGCTTTTTTCCTCTTCATCAGATAATTCTTGGAGCCACTGGTGCCAAATTTTGGGATCTGATGAGTACTCAACTTTTCTTTTCTTTGGTTGTGACACGATCTATGTAAATAAAAAAAATAGTGTTTAGGCATTATTTCTAATGAAAGAAAGCAATCGATATATATATGAAGAATAACAAATTGGTAAATATCTATCTCATAAAACAAATTGCTAAAGAAAAAATTACTTACCGGTAAAATATCTTAAAAGGTCGCGTGGGGGACACTTGTCAACCAAACTAGTTTGAGGTGGAATACTTTTCTTACCTGAAGGGTAAACTGAACGACAACACTGTAGATTCGAACAATAGGGTCTTCTTGGAAGATACTGGAAGGGAAAGAATGGTGGGGGTTAGTGAAAGGGAATGACTCATAAAAATTGGCAGGTGGGTGACAATTGTCAACCGCGCGACTGCTCCAGGGTTAAGGGAAATGGATCTGGAATGAAGGTTTTAAAGAATCCAATACAAGAACGTTGAATTTGGATCACCTAGATGAATGTACAGAATTCAACAAGACTGAAAGTATCTATTGTGCAGGGGCCCAAAATTCGAAATTGAAATAGTAAAATGCATGGAATATGGCAAAAACAAACAACAGTAAGAAAACGCGTATATGTTCTGGTGCTTAATTTGATGAAATACGAGACAGTAGGTAACAAAGAATATCTCTGCTACAATAAACAGAAAAGACTGTATTTCAAGCATCACCTTGAAATGTCATTTTTCAAGAAGGAAAGAGACTTAAAAATAAATTAAACAATAGTGATTTCTTTTGAACAGGCTATGAGAAACAGAAACGAAAAAATAAAATTCTTCCCATAGATGATGAACACCTTCTTCAATACAACCCGACAGGAATTATATAAGGAGACAATTTTGTATTTTCTCTCTCTTTTAGAACTGCTGGAAACAATGAAAATATCGCGGTAAAACAGAAGTCGCAGTATCCTGAAATATCTAAAAAGTTTTTTATGTGGAATCGAACTGGGCAGGAGGTGAAATTAAGATGCACTGTCCTGCATGTCTAAAATATAGAGTACAAAGCCTTGTTAATCTTACTGTAGGAGAGAACATAACGCTGAAACGCAAAGGGAACGGAAAAATCAAGAGCAGTGGAACTGGAAATTCATTCCGGTAACAAGAGGAAATACAAAGTTAGAAAATTTTTTACTATTTGTTTTCAAAGTTTTGTATTAATTTCATAACTGATTCAATCAGAGTCCGTTCTATTTCATCCCAATATTACACCTCTCAAACAGTAAAAGTTCAGTGAAACCTATATTAGGTACCTAAGCTTCCCATAAAGTGTTCATGGTATAACAACTTATAATATGACATTAGTTGGAGTGGGGTTTACTGAAGGCTGAAAACTAAAAAGTCCGTCACGCAGGGGCTGCTTAAACTAAGCAGATTTCCCACGAGAAGTTTTACAAAAGAGAAATTTCACGAGAGTAGAATAGTTACGGAAACGTCCGAACTAGCTTTTGACGGAAACTCACGACTAGACCCGAAGTTAGCCGATCTCATTTCGTCAATTACAATTAATAAATATACAAATATCTCGGTTAATTTTCAAGGTAGAGGATAAATGCATAGAACAATATTTATAGTAAATTTAATTTGCATTAAGATTGATTCTGTATAATTTGTTGATCCGACGAATGGTAACGAAGATATTTCGAATTTCCCAAAATCTCCCCTCTAACCCCCCCCCCTTTTCCACTGGTCCGATTTCAGCCATTAACGAACTTGATCTGTCTTTTTGCATAAAACGTTTAAATAGCGAGTTTGGTAACGATAAAAAAAAAATTGCGACCGCTTGAGCGTTAACAGACAAACATATATATAATTTTGAACGGACCTCATTTTCGTCATCTCCTGGGTAGGATCGACGAAGAAATTTTTCGAAAATCGCGTCATGAGTACGACCTCAATAGCTGATTTCCCTTAAGGGAAATCTGCTAAAAATGCAAATATCTCGGTTAATATTCATGAAAGTGAAAATACGTATACAACCTCAAAAGCTGATTTCTCTTAAGGGAAATATACTAATAAAGGATATACAAACGGCAACAATCATGTATACACACACCTGAAGGGTGGGAGAGTATTTTATTCTATAATCTTACTATCTCCATGTAGCGCAAGCCCCAAATTTGTTGGGACATTTGGCCAATTAGAGGATATTGCTTTCATTGGGTAACTAGACAATACAATCGAAACAGGTACTTGGCTGATGAGTGTTTTTCTAGTAAATATTATTATTGGTGCACGTAATTGTTTGCGCTTTTCTTTTATGGCTATGACTTATATACTTAGCAATTTTCGTTGCCTTTGCCATATGTCCGAGATTTTCAAAATACTTCAACCTTTTCCTGTTCTTCATTTAGAAACCCAAGAGATAGGCCTTAACACTCTATTGTCCTAGCGTTTTTTTTTTCAAATATTGTTATTTAATAGTAAAAGTGCATACCATATAAGTGTAGTATTAAAATAAAAGAAACTCATACGAGGTTTTGTACAATAGCCTTTGTGCTTTCTCTCCGGCACTTGAAGTTAATAGCAGGGCCATTATGGTCGGCCAACAAGGGGAATATTGTGAGTTAAAGGAATTAAATCAGAATAAAGGGCGGGAATGCGGTGCCAATATAAAGTCCTTTACAGGCACGCTATAAAGGGCAGGTGCTAGTAAAACGTGAGTCTTCCACCTACTTAATGAACTATCATTAAACTAGTTACCTCTTTTCTTGGAGATTTCATCCCTTTATACAACTGAGAAACACAGATTTTCACTCACACGTTTTGAATGTTTTAGGCATTTTCTACACATATTAGACGAAGAGAAATGCAACCAGTGAGCTTAAATTTAAGAGGATAATTCTTTGTTATTGGCTACTGCGCTGTACAGGTGCCAACATAACGAGTATTCAAATCACTCCAAATGTGTCATGGTTCATATATGCCAGAGGAAAATATATCTCACTTGTCCACATGAACCCCAGACAAAAGAAAAAAAGTCCGTCACGCAGGGGCTGCGTAAACTAAGCAGATTTCCTACGTGAAGTTTTACAATAGAGAAATTTCACGAGAGCCGAGCCAGTCAAGGAAACGGCCGAACTAGCTTTTGGCGGGAAAATAACTCTCGTCCGTTAGGCGCCCAGATTTAATAAAAATGCAAATATCTCGGTTAATATTCAAAATAGAGAAAATATGTATATAACAATATTTATTATTATTTATATTTTTATAAGATTGATTCTGTAAAATTTTTCGATCCGACGTATAGTAACGGAGATATTTCGAATTTTCGAAAATCCTCCCCTCTAGACCCCCCCCCTCCCACTGGTCCTATTTCAGCCGTTAACGAACTTGATCTTTCTTTTTACATAAAACGACTAAATATCGAGTTTGGTAACGATTAAACAAAAATTGCTACCGCTATAGCGGTAACAGACAAATATATATATAGTTTTGAACGGACCTCATTTTCGTCATCTACTAGGTAGGATCGATGGACATTTGAAGAAAAATTTCGAAAATTCCGTCATGAGTACAACCTCAATAGCTGATTTCCCTTAAGGGAAATCAGCTAAAAGGTTTGTTATCTATTCTCCCTAGGGAACCTGTTTAGATAAAGAAGATAAAGATCCCTCACTTTACCATTAATTAATAATGTTTCCAAATTCCCTACAAATGAAAGAGTGTAATATATTATTTGTTTCAGTATCTGAACCCTGATTAATTAAATTGGATTTTTTATTGTTTTACGAAAAGTTTTTAGCACGAGGATATTTATTTATTTCACCTTCAGACTGGCAAAAAGAAAACACAAAAGCAAACCTTCCTTCCGTAAATAAGGTATTTATCAGCGACAAAGCGCTTTCAGAGCAAGAGCTCTATCGTCAGTGTTCAATCAACACATAAACAATGTAAAAAAATACTACAACAAGTATGGCATAAACTCAACAATTTTCCTTAATATTGAAAAATTTGTGCTAGTGTTGACCTGCAGGGTTCAGTCCGAAGCTGCAGGGACCAGCCAACTTTAATGTCTTATAATTCAAATAAAGGGTTAGAATCGCCAGTATAAATGATACTGTTGTCATACCTCTCGGTGGAGACCGTCGTCACTGGCTGATGGTTGAGTACAGCTGGCAAGATCTGAGGTAAGTAATCAGACTTGGACTAAAACGTAAACAACCCACCACACAAAAAAAATTTACCTGGACACCTACTAATACCCTTCGCTTGACAGATCTGAGGTAAGTATACAGACTTTGACTAAACGTAAACAACTAATACGGTGACCAGACGCATAAAACCTACTGACCAACAGACATCTAACTCAGTAAAACATTTTGACGGGCTTGAAGATGGTGCCATTGCATCGAAAGCGCTTGCCAGCTGTACTCGACCATCAGCCAGTGACGACGGTCTCCACCGACAGGTATGACAACAGTTTAATGTCTTAGTGTGGTCCCTCTCAATTTACGAAGTTATCGCTTACTTGTGTATACTGATTTAAGACCCTTTTGTTTTTATCCTGATCTTAAAAATCAGGCCACATGTTAGTTTTATATATTTTTATTATATTGACAATGTTTTATCTTGTTGACTGTTTTAAAAAATGTTGTTGAATAAGAAAAGTTGTGTGAGTATATCTCACATCAAGACATCGCTCTGAGAAAAATGGATTCTCACAGATAGTGATAAAATAAAGAGTAAATAATAATAAAGATAAATAGTGATAATAAAGAGGAGTAAATAGTGATAAAAAAGAGGGGTACATTATAAATATATTAAAGATATAGATAGAAAATTTATTGCTTAAAAGACTTTACATCTTGAAGCAACGATTTCGTCTCCTATTCACAATCAAAATGACACTTGAGTAAAAAGCAATAAGAAAACTATATAAATAATTAAGTTTTATAATACTAGTTATATATTAAAAATGTACAATGTACATAGGCAGAGATAGAAAAGAATGCGATTGCTTACATATAAATGATGAGTTTGAATAGAATAATAATAATTAAAATTATGAGTTTTATTTTTTTTTCCAATTACTCAAAGTACAAAACTTCGTCTTTCAACACTTTCCTTAACAAATCATTAATTTGATTAGGGGTGGTTAGAGGTGGTTAACTAAACTATCTATTTTAAGAAGTGCTCAAATACTAAATTCGTGGCTATCATCTTCTTTATATATTACTGGATGAACTGCTGCCTGAAAACGTGATTCAAATTGTCAAGTTCATTACTATTACATTGTGGCCTCAGACTTAAGGAACAATTTATTCACGCATAATCTTTGAAACCTGTGGCCGGCAAGCTTTTACTTGGGAGATTATTCTAAATTTGTTTATATGGCACCTGAATCAGAGATAGTCTTCCCCAAAGGCCAAGTTCGATATATTCCTATAATGTGCCCTAAGCGTTGACGTTGCTACTTTCTCTAAGTCTTTACTTATGAGGTGGTTGTCTAATTTTGCAGTTTCTTATTCCTTAAAAGAATGTTCAGTCTTGTAATTTCCATCACCAATGGAGTACATTACTTTACTTAGATCCGTCACCTAGCTAAATGGCTAAAAGCTCTGTTTTGTGGTAGCAGCAAGAATCTTCTAAAGCAGATGAGGGGTACCCTGTTTTCCGGCATTTTGAGAATTTTAAACTACCAATTTAAAGTACGCTTGAAAATTTACAGCTTCAAATGTCTGCCACCTCAAATAGGAGTTTGGAGTATTTCTAGGAAGATGCAATAGCCTTTTCAGAAATTGTAACAGTACTTTTTCAATTGAAGATATATTATAGTCATGGATCAACACTCAATAGTCGGAGCAATTCAATATTTGGGAGGTAGAAGAAGCACTGCCACTTATGATGAAATTCCCTTAGAATTCCTAAAATAATCAGGAAACCGCATTATTAGGGAAGAGTACTGTAGCCCAGATTTCAATTAAATGCCACGGATTATCGACAATGAGAGCAGGTCTTAACGCTGTATACAAGCCCACCTGTTCATAAACTCAGTTTATCTCAAAATACCTAGAGAAGTGAGACGGTAGGTTCACTGCGTAGGACTTTTATTCGTCTGCATTGAAAAATGGGGTTTTCTGCTTGCTCACTACAAGTTTTCCGTGCTTTAAATATGCCAGCCTAATGAAGTAGGAAGAATATTTGAAAATATCTATCCTCACAAATGATTTCAAGTTCTAAATATAATTCATCTCTTATATCTAAATCTAAAATGTCCGTCAGGTGGGGGCTGCGTAAACTAAGCAGATTTCCCACTTACTGGAGTAACACTCTAATAATCTCCTCTCACCACATATTCTGTATTTGTATATAAAAAAACAAAAAGAAGATATTTTAAATTTTTAAATTCCCCCTACCTAAACAACCACAATTACAGGTGCGATTTCAGAAAAAAACAAAAAACAAATATGATCTTAAGTGTTTTCTGAAACGGCTAAATATAGAATATGTTATAGATCAAATAAACATTTTCTCGTAAACAACGTAAAATCTTAAAACATGACATCACCACAGGACGAATTTGCATGTGTCTCAACGTGATAGTTCAATTAAACCATATTTGGTATTTAAACTTGGAATGAAGTGGATCACGATATTTACAGCTTATAATTTATAAGACATGAGTAGGAGTGGGGGTTTACTGATGGCCAAACTAAAATGTAGATAAATCTCGGTTAATATTCAATATAGAAAAAATCATGCATATATTCACATTAATAGAACATTACATTTCCAATAAGATTGGTTCTATACAATTTTTCAATCCGGCATAAAAATGGAAGTATTTCGATTTTTCAAAATTCTCCCCCTCTAAACCTGGTTCAATTTTAGTCATTAACAAACTCAATTTTCATTTGTACATAAAACGTTTAAACATCCAGTTTTGTAACGATCAGACAAAAAATTGCGACCAATAGAGGATTATCAGACAAATGTATGTATGTATGTATGTATGTATATATATATATATATATATATATATACAATTTTATACGGACCTTATTTTCGTCATCTCCTGTGTAGGATCAATGGAAATTTGAAAACATTTTTTGAAAATCCCATCATGAGCACAACCTCAATAGCTGATTTCCATTAAAGGAAATCTGCTAAAACCCTGATTATTTTAAATATTTGTCGATGCCGGACTCAAACTAGAAAAACCATCTAACGGAAAATGTAATTTAAACTAGTTTAATCTTGGAATCAAAGTTCTGTAGTTTTCCAAGTGTGCTTGGAACCATGACATCAATTTTTGCCTAACGCGGAGCTACCTCTTGTGAGAGCCTCAGTTACTAATCAATGATGGAATGTATTTATTTGAATCTATCGAAAATGTTATTTTGCTTACTAAAATTCCCACTTTAATGTTGACCTCCTACTTCTCTCAATGTGGTACTAGAAAGCGCTGGAACCTTTGGATTAGGATGATTGGATAAGCTGCTGGGGAATTTTCTGAATCATAAGTGCTTTTGATCCCTTAAATAAGAGGATATTAAGATCTTTATGAACGGTAAGTATTGAAATATAATATGGAGCAATCTCTATGGTGCGCAGGACTTAGAATGCGCCTGATGTTCAAAGGTTTTGCTGTACCCCCACTTCTATTGCTTAAGACACAACTTTCAAATTTAATACTTTTTAACTGAAGAGCAGCAAACATTGTGTATATTTAATTGAAATAAAAGGAAGCAGTTTTAATATTTGACGAAGCAAGAGATATAGTGTTAATAGTTTCATAATCCAAGAAGGAAAATTTAATTTATTGCAGTATTAGGTATTATTATTTTATACCAGGAAATTCTTTTAGAATGCTTTTGATCTCCCAGTTGAACGCCTATATAAGTAGCCACTTAGCAACTGGGGTGGAATTTTCAGGCAATGCAAGAAACATACTAATGAGACTTTCACAGTACGCTCATGTCGAAAAAAAGACAGCTTATATATATTTCCTTTTTGTATGAGGCCAAACTTATTTAAGTTATTTCCACCAGACCGTTCGGGTTTAGAGAGGATTTAGTAGCGTTTCTACATTGAATTTAGAATTCTGTGAAAAAGGCCGTTTATAGGGAAAGGGCGTTGGCTGTCGCTGGTCAGGGAGTGGTGGGCTATGGGTTCCTGTGGTCGCTCATCCCTCTCACTCACTCACTCACTCTCTTCTCTCTCTCTCTCTCTCTCTCTCTCTCTCACACACACACACACACACACACACACACACACACACACACGCACATACACCGACACACTCGCTCTCTCTCTCTCGGTCTCCCTCACTCCCTCAATCTCAATCGCTCTCTCTCTCTCTACCTCCCATTCTTTTCTCTCTCGCTCACAGATTATCTCTCTTTTTCTATCAGACATTCGCTCTCTAAAAATTCCGCCAATCCCTCGCATCCAGCCAATTTCTGCAATATTAGATTTCACAATAGGCGCATCCTCTTGAAAATCATTCAGCCTGTCCTAATTCGGGATATCAAATTTATTACCGTCCCCGTCTCCCCCAATTCCCAAGTAAATTAAATTAATATAAAAAAAATCAATTGACAAAAAGGCTACGCTCTAAGGGCGTATACTGTATGAAAACACACAATTTTCTACCCTCTCATAATTTCAAAATGACTAATCCAAAACTCAAGAAGTTCATGACACTCAAGGAATAATTTAGAATATCCAATAACATTGAATCTTTCTCTCGTTTTGCTAAATTCTTAAATTAGAGTCACAGAGAATCATTGGTTTCAGATGCATGTGAAGTGGGCAGTGATGATGGAGCGTATGCCCTGAAAGAATAAATAACTGTGAAGGAGGCCATTGTTTTCGGATCTGAGATGCCTTCGCCGTCTAGTACCTCAAAAATGGATACTAAATTCTTATTTAGAGAATAAAATATTTCAGATCCATCCCTGCTAGGCGAAATTTTCAATATCTAGGTTGATTTTCAAGTATTTCCGTTAGGCTCTTACTAAGGGAGATATGAGCGCCCGGACATGTTTAGAAGACCTCCTATGAGATATTCATAACAAAACACATTTCTATTAGACAAGCCATTGAGAAATTTGGTATTCCATTGCACTTTATAATCTAGCTTTCGGGTGGGCTTTAAGTGATCTAGGCGAAGGGGTAAATGCCTGATCCAATAAATAAAGATCAAAAAATAACAGAGTTAATTAAAATCAAAATACCTCTGCCGTGCAAATGACAAGATAAATTTCAATAATAAATAAAGGACATGATTAATGAGGTTGATTCATAATTAATCACCTGCAAATTATGACAAATTGTCTGTAACGTATTTTACTAATTTAATTTTTATTTAATTCAGCATTTAATTTTAGAGTAATTACCTCAACCTACCTACTGGCGCACAAAATTAATAAGCGTTTGTGAAACATTAACTAACTCACTATGTCATCAAAATGTGCTTCTTGAAAAAGAAGAAAATTTCATTTTCTTATGTATTTTATATGATCTCAAGTGCCGAAAATAAAATATGTCCTACATAAAAGAAAACAAATCACTACAACTTATAATTTGTGTAAACCAAAACACAGAATGTCTGTTAATGATGAAGTGGAAGGCTTTCACTTCCATTTTACTTCTTCTTACCTTATGGGGACAACATAATTAATAAAATGTTTGACAGAATTTACGACGAAGAATCTGTTTTACTAATATTCCAAATAAAACTGATGTGTACACCTCATAACTTCTTTTTACCTTATTAAATTAAATGAACAAAATTATTCGATGCTCATAATTTAAAACCATTTCATTTGGAAGCAATGTACGATATCTCCGTTCCAATAAATCGGATCGAAACATGTCATAGAACATAATTTACAAATTTTTCATGATATATTAATACATGATACAATAAAGGACCTAAACAAATATGTTTCATCTCTAATACATTAAGAGAAATTGCAATGTTTTATTTTTACCATCCTCCAAACTCCCTAAAGTACTCTAAAATAAAATAAAAAGTTGTACTTGAGTGTGCTGGCTATAATACGTCTTATTATTAATGGTAAAGGTGCTATTAGATATAGGACATTTAGTACGGGTACAAATGGTACAGGTCATTACCATTACTTGAAACTTTCAAAATGAGGAATCCTTCATTCATAGTAAAAAGAATTTTTAATATAATTGGATTATTAAAAGATTTATTTCATTGGAAAAAATTAGCACTTAATAGTACAAATAATATCCACACTCAACAATTGATTCGTATAAAATTAGTAAAACTTTAATTTTGTTTGATTGAAATGATGTCTGGAATTCAGCTGATTTAATCCATTGCAATGGATACATGCCATTGGAGCCAATTACTAAAGCGGTGTATTGTGTCAGACACAAACATATATTAGATTGTGATGTTTTGGAGAATTATTTACATTATTCAAATTTAATATATTAGAATTCTAAACACGGCCTTTGTCCACCTATCTTGTGTTAATAGAAACACCGAGCGGGACAGCTAAGATTACAATTTGCTGAAAATCTAGACTGGTGCTTGAGTATATGAAAATTGGTAAAATGAACACGTTCCATATATCGCAAATTGCTCTAGACTATAAACGTAAGAAATGCAAGAACGTAATTTAAGCGATTCAAACTAATTTAGAACGGCAAAGAATAATTTTAGAATCTGGTCAGTAGGTAATGAGAAGAGAATGAAATTAAGTTAAAGCCTGGAGGTGCGGAAAGTAAGAGAGAATTCCATCATCAGGATCTTATCCGCTCAACAGGAAGACCGCACTCCAATTTCCTCTAGGCTCTGTGTATCCAGCAAATCTAATTTTTCCTTCAACCCCCTAAACTAAATCCTATTATGACATACCGGGAAATTTAAAGTAACTTTCAAGTCAAACCACAGCAAATTTAAATTATTCTTCCACTTTCAAACAAAACTTTAATCGCCTTAAATATTTCAGTGGTAAATTGAATAATGTTTTAATAATCAGTAGGCATTTATTAAGGCAGGGCTGTTATCAGCATACATATTCCTCAAGCCGTCATATTATTACTCTTACATTTAGCAGAATTTCCTTAAGTGAAATCAGCTATTGAGGTTGTACACAATATTCGAAAATGTTGCCAAATATCCATTGATTTTATCCAGGAGATTAATAAAATGCACCCGTTGAAAATATGTATGTGTGTGTCTCTTAACGCTTTAGAGGCCAATTTTTTTTTTTATTGTTACTAAAGATACAATTTTCGAGAAACTCTTATCATTTTCAGGAGTCTCTTTTATGCTCGGCCCTAATCTATTAAAAAGTATTCTTTGTTTAAAATTAAATTAAAGAATTTCATGTATGAAGGACGTTTTTATACACAAGATGAATACTTATCACATGAAAACATTTATGATCTCCTCTCACAACACATTCTCTACTTCTATGTAAAAATGTGGGGGAGGTTACTGAAGACGGATAACCAGAAATCACAAACAAGTCGCTTAATACTTGAGTTAGGATAAAATATGTAGAACAGCAATTGTTGATCATCAATACTTTAACAAGATTGGTTCTATAACATTTTGCGATCCAACTCATAATAACGAAAATATTTTGAATTTTCATATCCCCTCCTTTCTATGGGGTATAACATCGTACGTACTCGCTCATGATATAACAGAGTGTCGCTATTCTAACATGAGTAGGAGTTTACTGAAGGAAAAAATCTAAAAAATGCATATATCTGGGTTAATATTCAACATAGAGGAGAAACTGATTTATCCACATTTATAGACAATTAAAAGCGCAATACTTTTAGTTCATTAAAAGTTTTAGATCCGAGTCATAATAACGGAGATATTTTCAATTTTCTAAATTCCCCCGGCCCACTGGTCCGATTTCAGACAAACAGTTTCGTAAGAAATACTTACAGTAGCTCACAGTGAAAATGATACACCATACAAATTTCACAAAATGTTCATTTATTATGTACAGTAATATATTTTTTTAAAAAAGGTTTTCCCTAAAATATAACACATTTTATCTAGAAAAAAATAAATATCTCTCTTGAACAATAATTAATAATGCCTGAGCATAAAAATAACAAAAATGAAATTCCAGACCTCACAGTGAAAATGATACACTTTAATAAAATTCAAATTAAAAGTAATTTTATATAACTTTAATATCTTGTTGGAAGTCCTTTGTTGTTGATTACTTCTCTTAAGCGGTTTGGGATAGATTCCACGAGTTTTTGGGTAAAATCTGGGGTAATTTTCTCCCATTCTTCCAAGAGTGCCTTTTTTAGATTTTCTTTGTTTGTAATATTATGTTTTCGAATTTCTGTCTCCAATTTTGCCCACAAATGTTAAATGACATTTAAATCTGGTGACTGCGCAGGTGTCTTTATAAGTTTGGGAAAGTTAAATGTAAGCCATTCTTTCACTATCAACGAAGAATGCTTGGGGTCATTATCTTGGTAAAAAGTAAAAATATCTTTTAATCCAAGTTTTTCAGCACTTACCTTCAGATTTTGCCTTAATATGTCCACATATAAATGTTTATCCATTATACCTTCTATAAAATGCAGACTTCCCACACCAGAGGCTGCCATGCATCCCCACACCATCACACTCCCACCTCCATGTTTCAAAGTCGGTAAGAGATTTTGCTTGGAAAATGCTTCTCTAGATTTTCTCCAAACGTATCCACGTCCATCTGACCCAAAACTGTTAAATTTGCTTTCACCAGCAAAAATAAACTTTTTCCAAAAGTCAAAATCTTTGGAAATGTGCACATTTGCAAATTTTAGCCGGTCTTTTTGATTTTTTTACTAATGAACGGCTTTTTCCTAGCAACTCTACCATGAAAATTGTGTTTCCTTAGGACGCGACACACAGTTTCCGCACTAACAATCTTCTTTAAATAATTTTCACTTGCAATTTTTGGTTCATTCATTCTTGGGGTTTTTTTTTACGTACCCACCTTTCGTCAGCATCGGAAAGTATCTTTTTGGGGCTTTTCCTCTTCTTATTAATAAACCTATTTTCCCTTTTATATCTTTCTACAATGTGTTGTACTGTTGCATGACATTTCTGAAAAAGTTCGCCAATTTCTCGATACGATTTTCCTCTGTTGAACTGTTGTATAATTAGTTCTCTTTCTCTTACCGTTGTGTGCCGACCCATTATAATAAAACAAAAACAATCACGAAATAATCTAATAAAATTGTCTTAGTGACTGATAGGACAGAAGACACTGAAAGCCTGGATAGAACTAAAACGGATTAAAGGCAACATGGGTGGTGTATCATTTTCACTGTGAGATAGGTCAAAGGTTTGTAATCCTCTTATGTAGCTTATTTAATCCTTGATAATGTTAGAGAGCTAGGCAAGTTAATCTGTAATCAAGAATGTATTCTCATTCCATATACACTTATACGTTATATAAAAATGAGTGCAATAAGTTATTTTTGACATATTTATAGAAATATAGTAGGTGTATCCTTTTCACTGTGAGCTACTGTATATATCGAGTTTGGTGACTGTCAAACAAAAATTCTACAGCTTTAACAGACAAGTATATAAGTATTAAGAATAGATCTTTATGAAAGTCCTCAGTAGCTTTTTCCGCTTAAGGGAAATCTGCTGAAATACTATTTGGGGACCGGAAATTGGATGTTAACGTCTAAAATTCCTAACAACCTTTCTAGATCGAACAATTTATTTTAAACCCTATTTGTTACATATATTTTAAAGAAAATAAGTCATTCTATTTTAAAATATTTAAAACTAAAATTAGCGACGGTATTGACTAGTATATTTTAAATTCAAAGTTAACCTCTAGTTAAAAAAACCGGGTTTTTTTATATTTAAATGAGTTTACTTATTTTTACAGGTAAAAATGAATTAATGATTACAAATTTCTTTGAACTTGTGAATCTTGGAGAGGTAATTACAGTCCTATATTTTAAGCCACCATATATTTTAGCAAGAAAATAACTTAATAGTTATTGTTTTATTTTTACCACCCCCCCCCTCCTAATATCATTTCTGTTAGTGAAACAAGATACGGAAAACTCACAGCTTGAAGGAAACGTTATAAAATCGAAACTGTGGATGAGAAATTGCTGAAGGACTTAGATTGCATCTACTTGATAGATACAGATGAGATTTTGAAGAGATGTTTTCCTCATTAGGAGGTTAGCCTCAGCCTAGACCGTGCCTTTCCGTATAAAATTCTTTCCTCCCTTTTGGATGTTCAAAGACAACATTTGCCTTGTGATTCGGCCATGCCTATAAGAGATAATTCACGATATTGATATAAGTAATATTAGAAAGTACATAAACAGTGAATCCAAAATGTGAATTAGTAAAAATTATAGCGTTCAGATCAAATCAAGGATATATACTATATCCTACAAGCGTTTCAAACTAAATTTCCAAAGGGATAGACGAATATTACTATTTTTTTTATTTATTTATTCATGGACACCACATCGAAGGTGATTTGTCCTTTCAAAAGTAACAACAAGTAACAATAGCAAATACCTTAACAACAAGTAACAATAGCAAATACCTTAACAACAAGTAACAATAGCAAATACATTAACAACAAGTAACAATAGCAAATACCTTAACAACAAGTAACAATAGCAAATACCTTAACAACAAGTAATAATAACAAATACCTGAACAGCAAGTAACAATAAAAAATACCTTAACAACAAGTAACAATAACAAATACCTTAACAACAAGTAACAATAGCAAATACCTTAACAACAAGTAACAATAGCAAATACCTTAACAACAAGTAACAATAGCAAATACCTTAACAACAAGTAACAATAGCAAATACCTTAACAACAAGTAACAATAGCAAATACCTTAACAACAAGTAACAACAACAAATACCTTAACAACAAGTAACAATAGCAAATACCTTAACAACAAGTAACAATAGCAAATACCTTAACAACAAGTAACAATAGCAAATACCTTAACAACAAGTAACAAAAACAAATACCTTAACAACAAGTAACAATAGCAAATACCTTAACAGCAAGTAACAATAGCAAATACCTTAACAACAAGTAACAATAGCAAATACCTTAACAACAAGTAACAATAGCAAATACCTTAACAACAAGTAACAATAGCAAATACCTTAACAGCAAGTAACAATAGCAAATACCTCAACAGCAAGTAACAATAACAAATACCTTAACAACAAGTAACAATAGCAAATACCTTAACAACAAGTAACAATAGCAAATACCTTAACAACAAGTAACAATAACAAATACCAAAAAGCAATGACAAATAACAAAAGTGTAACGGCTAGGCATATTATAAGTGGTAAAAAAAAAAATTAAAAAAAAAAACAAAAATAAATAAATAAATTAAAAAAAATAAAATAAATAAATAAAAAATAAATGAATTGGTGATGAGCATAGTTAGTGGTTGATCAATAGGGAATGAAAGTACTCTTTCCAAGTAACGAATCAATAGTTATTACTTTACTTTGTTCAGTTATTGAGAATTTTGAGAAACCAACATTGGATTCCAATCATGAAGTTAAC
>CM032233.1:93847500-93872500 GCA_019009955.1 Riptortus pedestris
TTTCGTCATCTCCTGGGTAGGATTGATGGACATTTGAAGAAAAATTTCAAAAATCGCTTCATGAGTACGACCTCAATAGCTGATTTCCCTTAAATCTGCTAAAATAAAAGTATAAATCATCTTTATGAAGTTATTTATATTCTTGTTCCATACCGAAATCTTGCACTATTGAATGTATACGGCGAATAACCTAAATAAAAAACAAATCAAAACGCATTCGTCCTCCATTATTAATACTACTGCAATCATACGGAAAATGAAAAGACATTACTTACGATTTTGCAGTCTTGCCTTCCTCCTATTGAAGTTTCAAAGGACCTATGATCTCCAAAAACTACTTCTAATAAATAGATGTATCTAATTGATTTATATAGGTGAGCAATAAAACATAAAATAAGCTGTGAGAGAACCGAACCCACCTATCTGTTGCATGCTAACATGGTGTCAACTCAGAGAAAAGATTTTCAATACTACCTTATCATTCTCTGATTTTACCTTATTACAAACAGTATAATCTCGAACGTCACACAATCTAATTGCCATATATGTATGATATTTTTATGGTATTTATATTAGATGGTGGCGTTGTTCCGTGGAATGCTCTCCAATATTTTATGGTCGATTTCATTTGATGAATATTCAATGTTCCTCATATAGATATTTTTCAAAGATACCTGTAATACGTAGAAATAAGTTGATCAGGTAAATAGAAACATCAGTGAATTCGAGGAGAGAATGAATGTTTCTCTCCTTAACTAAATTGTTGTAAAGCACCAATAAATATGAGTGTTAAATGCTATCTAGGCCCCCTAATATTAATTTTAAAAGCAAGTATTGTGGCTAACTGTGTTCTTAGGTTGTTTGGGAATATTGGCCGCCTTTTAATAGCCTTGATATATAGGGTTGTGGCACACATGTCTTTTTTTGTTATGAAAAAACTTTGGAGAGGATTAATGGGTTTCCTGTCATTTCCTTTGGTGGTATTTATAGTAAGAGATGAATAAATATTAATGCTCTATTTACAGATCGTGTTTGTTTCCTTACAAAATATTTTAGCTTAATTTTCCAATAGGAATATGTTGTTGCGGCAAACTTTGCCCGGCCGTTAACTCATTCAGTTAATAGCCCGTGTCGAACTTTCTTAAACGTTTAATTAATGCAATGCCCGTGTCTAACCAGCAAGGCTAAGTACTTCTTCCTCAACTGTCAAATTGATTAATCGTTCTTATCTTGAAAAAGTTTTAAAGTAAAATTCTCCAACACAACCTGGTATCACTTACACGGATCGAGTCGATAATTCTTGCCCCCTCCCCAAAATATATTGTCCTAAATATATTATCATGTCTTAATAAAAATAAAGATAATTTGCACTTTATAATTAACCTATGGATTTTCAGTTTATGGGAGTATTTATTTTAATCGTAGAAATAGAAAAAAAATCAGTAATTCTGTTTTTTATTAATTTTATACAGAGCATCAATTCTTCAGTGAAGGTATTGTTTTTTGAAAACTTCACTAGAAACATAACATGTATTAGACTTTAAGAGAATAATCTCCCAATTCGTGCATGTTTAATGCTAGATGTAGTATCGAATCTTTCTGTTTCTGGAGTATTTATACGATCAAACGAAATAGTGAAGAATTTTTCTTTTACAAATATAATTTGACCATAAAGCATTGTTCAAGAATTTTCTTTAAATGTATCCGTTAACTGCACAAATACCGCCTATTTCAATTTGATTATGTCATTTTATTCCAATAAACCGTCCCTTTGTAATATTGTTTAAAATGTAATTTCTATAATAATGTTATAATTACGATGTAAAAAAGTCTGTCAAGGAGGTGCTGCTCAAACTAATCGGATTTCCCATGTTCTTGAGTTTCAAAATTTTTATTTCTCCCTTAGTAGTAAATGTAAGTGATGAGGTAATTGAAGCTGGATTGTATACACAAAATATTTAGTGATATAGTTGTTTATTAGTTCAAAAATAACCTTTAGTAGGAATAGGGGTTCTACTGCAGTTTTAAAACCGAAAAAATAAAATAAGCAAGTCAATATTCCAGTTAGAGCAAAATTTATAGAATAATAATAATAAAAAAATATCTTATGTAATATTTTTTTTATGTGACTCATATTTGCTATAAATGAAGAGTTGGCTGTAGATAAAATGACCATTAGGACTTCCACGGTGTTACAGATATGCACTTGATATTTACAATAAATTACCGTAAGATAGCCCTTTGAAACTTGTGTTTGCTATAGGAAGGCGTTAATATTGGCTAAGGGAGGAGGGATGTGTCGGTAAACGAACACAGATCAATAGAGATAATTCCCTAATGATCAGAACAAACGTGCTCAGGTTCTGAGTTAGTAACTAATTCAATTCATTTAACTAGTTAACACATAATTAAATACGACTAATTCCAGAGGAGGAGGGGTGACTTCGGCGGGCGGGGGGTGGGTGAGCTGAGCCGATAGTAGGATAACAGGTAATAATACCTGCTACTAGTACCTGTTAATAGCCGATTATTGGTCCCCAGACTTCACTCTCCAAACACTCGTTCACACCCCATTAAATCTCAACTGTTAATCAGTTCATAAACTGTTTCCCGAAAGTGTTTTTTAAAATTGTGAATTATTTTTATTTTCATTGTTTTGGTAAGATTTGTGTTGTTGTGATCTATTGGAAAAACTCAACAATTCAGATTTAGATATTTAACTTGCAAAAAAACATGACTTACAGGTATTCTTATTAAACAAAATATACTAAATCCTTTACTACCTATGCATTAAAATTATATTGAAAGTGAAATACGATATCTCCATCATAGAATATAATATATACATCTTTCCATAATAAACAGAGTAGGCTCTAGAAGAGTATGTTATGTCCTTCATTTTATTTAGCATATAACGCTTCCCAGTCTTTTAATGTATCCAACCAAATACAAAAACATGGGTAAATATTATTGTATATTTTAAATTTTACGAATGTTATTATCAAATACAGAACAGTTAAAAAGTTTAAAAAGAAAGTTGTTACTAGGCTAGGATTGAAATACCTTTATCCGTTTCAAGATATAGGCTTCGTTGCCTCAGATAGGTAATTTGCCCATTGCTTTATCTATGTACTACGACCCCCCCCCCCTCCCCCATGGAGTGACTGAGCACTACCAATTATGGTAGCCATTATTAGTGAAGGTACGGTTTCAATGGACGATAAAGGGTATTGCACATGTCCGTGTGCATATTACAGCATCACAACACTATTGATGAGTTCCGATTGAATTATTATTTCACTATCCACTGATAGGCCCAACAAAGCAATGACGGCAGGCCTTGGTCCGCGAGAACTGATAAGCCAGAGGGGTAGGTTTTTATAATGTCTATTACACCATCGCTAAAAACAGACATCTGCTGCGTGATTATTCTTCATTACCAAGAGAAGGATTTTCTTTTGAACTAGATTCAGTATAAAAGCCGATGATCGAACGGTGTTTGAACGAACCCACAAAACCAATCCAATCCAACTGGTAGGCGGCCAAATTAAAGCTGACTCACCGCCCACAGGAATAAAATACATTATGAGATATGTCCTCGGGTCAATAGATATTCGAAAATACCCTCTCCACTCGACAGTTCCTAGATACGCCGGGTATTCCCCAATCATCCTGTTCTCCTTTATCGCGACGCTCTAGTTATCTTCACAGAATATATTGAGAACCAAACATATTTTTAGTGCACATAAATAATACGTAAGCTATTCCGGATGAGTAGAGCTCAAAGGTTTTTGAGGTCTGGGGACATTTTATTGCTTTTGTAGAATGATTTTTGGAAATAGCTTCAAGGAAAAAACATCCTTTCTAATAGCTTTTAATTAGACTGTTGATCAAATTCTGGTTATTCCACAAATCGCCATACTAAGATTTACAGTACATATCACCACACAGAAAGTACATTTAGCTATTGGTAATACAATTAAAATTTCAACTTCATCAAATGAAAAGTATTACATTCGCTAAAATCAATTAAGTTTCATAAAACAGTGCACCCAGTACTACCACACGTGACATTTAAAATATGTTTTTTCCCCCCTTGAGAAATATAAGAAAATTATTATATATTTTATTGAGATGTACTGACGTTCTGGGGTTAAATTTTGAGTTTAGGAAAGTATGAACTAACTAGGAAACTACTATACCTATCTGAATTGATGATTTCGAAATGAACCTATATTTCTTGTTTAATATTCAATAAAACATTTTCTTTAAGTGTGGCGTTACACTTTAAAGTATTCCTACACCAGAAACAAAAGTGAAATAAAATATATATCAAACACATTTTTTTAGAAACCGTTTAGTATTTGGAATTTAATTTGACGTTTGTGTGTACTTGTCAAGAATCAAGGCTTGGACAATTTTTCAAATGTTAAATAGGCAAGATGGTTATGAATTTTCTGTTTTTTGTCATTAATCCAATTTCGTATAGTATAATACGTGTTTAGAGTTCTTTAAACTATTTACATTTTGTAGTTGCCTGTTATTTTTATTAGAGAAACAAAATGTTTGAAAGGGCTTGGTTTGAGTAAACCTGCGCCCTCGGAACGAACTACGACAATAATTGGAGTAACTACTAATTTTAAGTAAGTTTGGGCGAGTGAAAATTATAAATGAAAAGATAATGTTTTTTTTTTTTAAATACTACGGCATCAAGTTTGTCTAATAATATGTTAATGATCATCAGGCATCTTGTAATAAGTTATGCGAAATTGCCTTCATTACGTTAGTTGGTGATGTGGCTTCTTCTCGAGCCTATGCACCGTAAAGTCAGCGTTCTTAATCTATGCAACGCAATGCATTACTCAGTAAGGTTAAGTGGCCTTTGATATTGAATAACCAGCACTTGGATCGTGGTATATCGAGTAGTGAATTAAATCGTCTTTATTGATGAAAAGTAGGAAAGGATTTTTTATCCTGTCTTTCTGTAAGGACATCCATTACTGCTTTGGAAATGTAAATCCCAAAAAGTCGGACGAACTCAGGGAAGAGCTCTGCAAGTGTCCTCAATATAAGATCAGAAATAAATTTGGAACAAAAAAATACCTAGTATATGAGGTACTCCAGACAGTCAGCAAGTTTGGGTCTTTTCGGATTGGTTTACGTTACTAAAGATTACTCCGTTCAAGTAACTCGAAGGGATGACCAAAAAATGGGAGCATGTACAAAGCCATAATGGTAGCAGCCAGATAAGTCTCTACCCTGCAGCGAAATTCTCTTGAGAAAGGCAAATATTCAAAACGCTCTTAAGGCCAGAAAAAGTAGGAGTGGGACATTATATACGTAGATGGAGTATCAGAACCAAGTCCCAGCTGATAGATTTGTAAGGCACACCTTATATCATCTGTGTGTTAAGTAGGGCAGGATGCGATCGTTTGGTAAATGCTGAAATAATGAAATCACAAACTGGTAAGAGAAATGAATCCCTCGAAAATTTGCACTGAAACCTCCCACTTCAGTCGGTTATCTATTTTAATTTCTACCATCTCTTTTTTTTCTTTGTTCTAAAAAAAATAACATTAAAGCGCTTTCTAAAGAGGTTTTTCCTGTTATCTTAATTGTATATGTATATGTAAATATATATATATATATATATATATATATATATATACACACGTGTGTAAAGTTTTCTATATTAAACATTAATGATTTGAGGCAAATGCCGCTTAGTAGGAAGAAGTGAAAACTACTATCAGACATAGTTGGGCTATCTACCATCCTATTGCTCAGCTTATGATAGTCCGTCTGTTGATAACACATATCAGAGTAGTTCAGCAATTCTCTACATATCGCATCAGTCATATCACCTGTCAAAGGACTTCACAGGACTAGATTACGTCTAGTATATTATTGCAATATTTTTATTTTATGATAACTGGCACATTCCCTTTCTTAAAAAATACACTCGAGTCGTGGACATCTTTGAAAAGTGGCTAGAAATTTACTTTCATTTTATTTATCTGTGGTGCAATTCTCATAATGGAACCAATCGAAATGAAACACCTAAAAACCCCATACACTAACAGGTATGTGGTATTTGGTTGCGGTTAGACATTACGACTGCCGAATCCATTTATTCATAGAATGTAAGAAGTAATACTAACAATAGAATTTCAAATCATCTCACGCAATGTGAGGATGGCTAAAATGCACAACTTTAGCAAGCTCATTGGATGAAATAGTCTCAAAAAGTCAAAAGTATTCAAGAGGCATTCGTTTCTGTAAAGCTTCCTGAATTCATGCTTTTTGCTACGCAACATTAATAATTAACTAACCAATCAAATAGTGCGAATATAACCAGGCCAGCAAAGAAAAACAACCCGGATGTTATTATCCTTAATCTCTTTCGATGTGTTCTTATGTTTCTCAGTGATTCATGAGCAAATTATATCTTGTACAATTTTAAAAGGGAAACATTCCAAGAAGAAGGAACTTCATTCTAAATATGCATAAATGACTCAGCAGACTAATGCTTTATTTCTAGTAAACATACATAAAAATATTCAAGTAACTTATCTGTAAAAATGTAACCTTTCCTACTGCACAAATGTTTTAATTCAGTTGGAAACCGATTCGTTTTACGATATAAAGTAATTTCAACACTAATAATACCAACGTAAACAGCTTCCAAAAAGTTGAATTGACGTAAATTTCAGAATTATCTAGGATGTTCTACTGATACAATGAAAATGGTTATTAAAGCATGATAAAAGCATTTATGTAAGGCGGAAGATGATGGTAACAAGAAACTATAAAGTGCTTAAAATCTTAAAAGGGGGAAAAAAGTTAGAGAGTGTTTGCGGGAGAGGCTAGTTTAGTGGTCTCCAGACTCTATTATGTGCTTATCTTATATATTCTGCTCTGTACAACGCTCTTCTTGTCTTTTTATATTCCATTTTTTTTATTTTTTATAAATTTACTAACCGCATTTTTTTTTTCAAGTGGGTGACTTGCTTTAATAGTAATTATGTAAATAATAACTGTGCTAGTCCTCATTGAACTCACGCAAGAAAATATCTGAGTAATTAAAATTAAACGTTCCTAACATAATAGCAATCTAGAGGGCATTATTCTTGCTGATAACAGTAAATCGGCTACTTTCAATGATCACCTGATTTCCAGGGTTAATACAAATAAGTCGGGAGCTATCACAAAATTGAAAGCTTTGAAATTGTTCAAGTTCCCTAAAACAAATCATATTTTAGTGTATATGTTTTTGTTCTCTTCTTTAGGCAACATCAATAAAATTAATGATTATTGAGGTCTGGTATTCATTGTTTTGGTAGTATTTTATATCAATTTTTGTTAGTCGTTTTTTATTGGAAATGAGTACATTTTAAAATGAATATGTTTTAGCAACCTGACTATATTGTTTTTTCTTTATATGTTTGTTACATGTGATTAGCCCAAATTATTTACTGTTGTCAGGGTCATTTTAGTCTATAATATTGGAAATCATCTGCATTGTTGTCGTATTCTTATCGTGATTATTGGAATTTAAGGGATAATCGTTAAGTATTCCCGTATGAGGAATACAAAGAACAGTTTTGAGGTAACGACTGCATATATGACGGAGTTACATTTCTTTTAATCTCTACTGCACAAAAAAAAAAAACTGATTCAGAAATAATGACACCAAGTGCATGTGTTTTACAAATCATTTGAGAATTTAATACCTCAGGGATTGTTTCATATTTCAGTGGTTCCAGTTAAGTTGTTCAATTGTTCCATTTGGGAGAACAATTTTCTTAAGCATATTGATCCCTTTTATCAAGGTCTGGCAAAGAAAAAAAAAAACATCTCACACACAAGGCCTCATAATTGAGTGATTATACGCTCCTGTTATTTCAGACAGCCAATTCTACACCAGACTTCTGATATGGGGAGGAAAAAAGAGGAGGGTAAAAAGAAAAACCAAAGGCCTAAAATAAAGGGGAATCATAGGAAAAAAGGTCGGGAAGGCTTTATAATGTGATTATAATGATGTCGCTAGGCTGATCACGAAAATTCTTTCCTGTCACAAACCAATGTTATGGCCCTAGGATATTTAACCTTACCTGCCATATATCACTGTCAACACAATATTATGACTTCCCTTAGCTCCCATTCCAATATCAGCATCAACAGAATATTTAGGTTTTTTTTTTTTCTTGCCAATCAAAGAAGAAGTTGGGAATGGCCTACACAAATGTATGCAAGAATAAATAAAACTATCACAGAAGAAATAAATGCTTTTTTGGCATTCAGCGGTCATCAAAAGTTAATTTTCACTTCTTCTATTTGTTTATATTTAGTTAACAGATTTTTCAAGTTTACTTCTACAAATTGTTCGAATCATTGTAATAGTGGCGTTATGCTCATCAGTGATATTGTTTTGAACTTAAGGCTCATAAGGCTTCGGGTAAATATCACAGTAAAAATTTGAGATAGAAAAAATTATTTGAGACCACATTTATACGAAATTAAATAGTGAAAAATTTACATATTTAACCAAGCGATGGTGGACTTCCGCCAAATAACAAATTTGATATTTGGTGTTGACTAAAACTGTTAAATATCGAGCAGATCAAGTAAACGTCTTCGAATCAATAAAGTAAAATCTTAAGTGATGACGTCATCAAGCAACGAATTTGCATGTATCTCGAATAATAAAGGTCTCTTGAAAACAATATTTGGTATTTAAGCTTAGAACAAAGTAGTTCACGATATAACAGATTATTATTAATATGTCATTAGTAGGAGTGGGGGTTTACTAAAGGCTGAAAACTAAAAAAATCCAAATATCTCGGTTAATATTAATATAAAGAAAATACGTATATAACGACATTTATGGGCAATTAAATTTGCAATAACATTGGTTTTATACACTTCGTCGATCTGACGTATAATAACTAAGATATTTTGAATTTCGAAATTCCTACCATTTAAATCCTTCCCTGCCCCTCCCCCCAGTCTGATTAAACAAAAATTGCTATTGTGGCCGCTAGAGCGGTAACAGGTGTATATATATAATTTTGAACGGGCCTCATTTTCGTCGTCTCCTAGGTAGGATCGATGGACATTTGAGGACATTTTTAAAAAATCGCGTCATTAGTGCAACCTCAATAGCTGATTTATCTTAAGGGAAATCTGCTAAAATTGCGACAATGTAGGCAGGATCGATGGACATTTGAAGACATTTTTCAAGTAAGCCTCAATAGCTGTTCGAATGAGTGTTAGTGAACATGAAACTTAGTGAACATGATTTGTTTATTTTCTGTAGAAGATTTCATCAGCTACAACTTTACCGTAGGCGATTATTTAACAAGTTACCGTGTCAAGACAAGCTAGATCTTCTGTTGATCTGAGGAGCTGCGTGGAGAAAGGTCCGTATGTCTCCGGGGCGTATTTCGGACTGTCGGCTTTTCTAGTACAGGACATAATATTGGAGGATGTGGCGGAGACATAAATGTCAATCTAAAAGGAGACGAAAGGCAGAGTAAGGTTGATGGGGGCAAGGAGAGCAGGAACCTTCTACTTAATACTAAAAATAATTGATGGGCCCTAGCCTGTAGGATGGGGACAGAGGCTAGACTCGGAGCCCTCTCACACGAGAACTGTCATGACAGTTATCGTCCTGCCTATATCAGTCCTCCCTTCTACTCGCCCTTACCTACCCCACGCCTCGCTTCATTATTACCCCCGTAGCAGCCCGAAACCCAGCAGAAGCATGTCTAATACCAATCCCCAACATAGGAAAAATGATGTCGTAGTACAGAATGACAGTGAGGCCCTATTGGGTAATAGGGTTCGTCGTGCAACGGCTGTGTTAAATATAAAAGTTCAAGGAGAACAATATTTGGCATATAGGCTTGAAATAATGTGATTCATAACAGCTTATTGTTAATATGATGAGTAAGAGTGGGGGTTACTAGAGGCCGGAAAATAAAAAATGCAAATCTCTCGGTTAATAATCAAGATACTCAAAGAAACTTACATAACATTTATAGAACATTACATCTGCAATAAGATTGGTTCTACACGAGTTTTCGATCCGACGCATAATAACGGAGATATTAAGAATTTTCGAAACTTCCCTCTCTAAACCCCCACCCTCCTCCCACCGGTCGCATTCCAGCAATTAACGAATTAAATTTTTAGTTCTACATAAAAAATTTTAAATATCGAGTTTGGTAACGATCAAACAAAAATTGCTACCGTGAGAGCGTTAACATACACACACACACACACACACACACATATATATATATATATATATATATATATATATATATATATATATATATATATATAGTTTTGAACGGATCTCATTTTCGTCATCCCCTGGTTAGGGTCGATGGACATTTGAGGAAATTTTTCGGGAGCTGATTTCCCTTAAGAGAAATCTGCTAAACGCATGTCACGCAGCTAATGAGTTAACTAAGCGGATTCTCCACTTTTCTTACATTTTTGTTTTTCGTATTCAATAATGTCACTCAAGTTTGAATCAAGAATCAAATTTGATCGTAGATATTTAAATAAGTGCTACCATGCTCGTTAGCCCCCTATACATCAAGAAATGGGTATTGCATCATCGGAAGGCAAAACGAAACACCTTGTGAATTTTACGTTTACTTTATACGGAAAATTTTGGCTATATGATAATTAGGCAAAATAAAGTCAAGTAAAAAATAGAACTTTCCGAACTATGAGTTAGTGACGGAATTACAATGGTTGCTAAGTAGTCCACGACCTTATCTGGCCATAAGATCAGTAAGCTAGAGACAAACAGGACAGACGTATGAGTTTCAATGTGTGATGAAAGTTGGTCAGTATTTATAAAAAAAAATATATCATAGCTTCTAAAAATAATTGATAAAGGATGTCTAAGAATGATTTGGTGAGTCTGAACACCCAACTAAAACACATCTATTTGAAATATGTTGTAGAGGACGTCAGAGATGAGTCAAACTCTGGGCTGAGTCTAGCCAATGTATCCTAGACACCTTGCCAACAGGGGCCCCCTTGCTTCCATGGTAAACACAAACACTATATGTGTTCATATTAACTAGCAAAATAAAAGTTTCCTCTTCAACTGAAAACACATCCGTTAACTCTATGTGGTAAGCGTTTACGAATGAGAGATCCATATCATCAATAACTCTATTAATAGGGTCCAAAAACCACTAAACATTTAAAAATCCTGGACCTGCAGGATTTCACGAAACCGTTATGTATAAAAGAAGGCAATTTTACACTAACCACAGGATCTTAGAAACGACTGGACTGGAAGATGGTTCGCAGGATTGTATATAAAAACATGAAAGACTGAATGGCTCTGTCACAACAGTAGCTGAAAATAGAAAAATTAAAAACAGCAATAATAGGTGTACATATGAATTTCAAAAGACAACCCCCTATCACAAGACCGATAAACTGCACTGACTTCATTTTTGGAACCCAAAAAATAATTATTTTTTTCTTTATCCACAAAGATAAAGATTTAATATTGACAGAATTAGACAAACTTCAGTTGCTCTAGTCTGCCATAAGATGCCTACTTTCGAACATAAAACAACAGTAAGCTGTGCCATTTGTTTGTTACAGAATAGTTACAAATATACTGATTAAACATTTTTCTTAAAATCAGTCTCATTATTATTAATGTCTATGAGTTCTTAAAAAGTTTCTGAATTCTTTTTAATGAAAAGAGCGTGTATTTGGTTCAACGAAGAGTTTTAAAGCCCTTTTTAGCCGGAGGCTGAAATGTGATTCTCATCCCCCATAAGGGTTTGAAGAAATATATCAAACTTTTAATGAAAGGGCAGAAAAAAAAAGAATATAAATTACTTAAAGGGAGCATGGCTTTAGTGATAAGGAATGAGGGTGTGATAAGACTTGGGGGTGAGTTCGAATCAATATAAAATTATCATCGTGCTACACATATCCAAATGTTTGGGCATCAAAGGGGGTTGAACTTTAATCAATTAGTTCTTCCCCTTTTTCTTTTTTTTAAATGATGTACGCATATTGAAAATTATTGAATAAATTAAACGCATTTGAATTGGTTTTGAATAAAATTTAAATAAAATAATTTTCACTTTAATTTCTTCACTGGTGGCCAGATGAAAAAAAGTTATTTACATGATTTGAGAAAAGCGGCTTATTTTAATTCATGAAATTTGAGCCAATACTATTAAAAATTTACGATTGTCAAAATATGTAAATTAACACATTCCGTGGTAGAAGTGCACTAGTTAAATATTGGTAATGATAATCAATATTTCTCGTCATTTTTATCGTTAAGAAAAAGTTGGTATTTCCTAATCTGGGCTATAGAATTTTGTAAATTAGCCTCGACCGTTGTAATCAGATTTTCAAAGCACAGTCAAATTGAGTATTTCCTTAATATGACCTGTTTAGATGTAAGTCTCTACAAAATGAATATGTATTGATAATTGATCTGTCATACTCTTAAAAATATCCGAGTCTTATAATGAACAAATTTCAACAAGGTGCATTACGAATTTTATGCCCTGAATGATGCATGGGTTATTAGTACGCTGCTCTTGAAAGAAAATGTAAAACTTGTGAATATGTATGTGTGTATATATATGCTACATTTAAAATATGTAACAGCCATATGATGTTAAATATTTAATTTACGAGCTTTAGAACTACTACATTTCAAGTGTTTTTAAAAATATAGTTGACACGTAGCCATAATGACATGTAAAGGCTAGACGGTTTTATGTTTGACAAACAGCCCATTAAAGCTCCCGTGGTAACCAACAAATAGACGAACACACACACACACAAACACATGTGTTCATTTAATTGCCTTTACACATTTGTATTATAAATATTTCTCTGAAATGAAGCTCCCATAAATAAACTATGCCCCCCCCCAAAATAACCACAAGAATGATTTCACCAATTCCTTGTAATAATATACCCTAGGCCCCATTCAAATGTATTGCTGAGTTGAAATTAAACTATTTAAATATATTCAGAATATTATTTTTTCAGGAAAGGGCTGAATATAATTAAGTAATTCCAGCGAACTATGAATGCTAGTGCAACTGGAACTTGCAAATTTCTACTATTCGTTTCATATATGTAAGTTATAAGGAACTTTTACCATCATGCAACTCTTATGTTGAAATATATTATTTAAATGAAACGGAAAAAAACCATTATTATCATAAAAAGGATTATAATAGATAAAAATCGTAACTTTCTTAAATTAATATTAAATAATACAAATGAAAATCATCACACGGCTTACTGTAAAAACTCAACTTATTTTTTGTCATTGTAGATAGAAAAAAATAAAAGAGTGCCACACACAAAATTAACATTATTTAAATCATTGGTCTCTAGGATGATGGCAGTAGAAGATTCTATCAGAATCAATAAAATATGCAAATGGAATTTAGGTCAATTGGTTGTATAGCTTGTGGTTAAGCTTAGTGGGATTAGCACAGAAATAATGCGATTTACTATATCCGATTGAAATTGTCTATAGTTCTTAGTGGGTGCTTTCTCCTAAGTGTGATTTTTTTTTTAATTGGCTAGCTCACTTGTTCTCTTAAGGAAAAAAAATGAGTTGAATTTCAATTTAGAGGAAAGTGGAATAACATAATTCTACAATTTTAATGTGCGAGCAAAGGAGAATGGGAAGCGTAGTGTTATCTCCCAATTGAACTTCTGGCCTCCTCAGGATCATCCAACCGAAAAGCAATTAAGTCGTTAACTTATTTCGAAGAAGGGAACATTGCCTTTTTCTTTCTGCTCCTTTCAGGTATTATTAATATAATTAGTTAATAAATATGTTCATACATATGTAGTTAATGTACAAAATAAATTTAGGTGTGCGCGGCTTACTCCGGTGGGATAGTCATGGGGTCATACGGATTATCTTTTAATGCTATTGAACACACTGAATAAATGCATGTTTAATGATTGTAACGTATATTTACAAGTTTCAAAGCTTCGGTGATTATTTCTAGTGCATACACATTACCACCGTATTTATATTTTGGGCCTTGCCTATGTTATTACGCCTTCCTTAATTGGGCATAAAATATTCTCTGGCTCGTTTCTTGCCATAAGAATGTCTAGTTAGGAGTAGATACGACGTCTAAGGCTTTTTAATGGTTTACCAACGCAATAAAAACCTCAATAAGAATCTGTTTCAGAATATTAGATTGAAAGGTAAGAAAAAAATAAAGCAGGTTAGTAAATAGTCTTTTGTTTTTTCATAATTCATACATAAGAACTTCTCATTGCTACATCATATTGGTACAAGGCTAGGAATAAGTACGTAAGATATAAATTCTCCATTAAACGGTATGAAACATGCAATATTTTTATTTATTGGCATTTATCTGTATATACTTCATTAATTTCATCCATAAAGTAAATTAGATTAAAAAAAATGAAAACAAAATGGGAAAGATATCAATGAGCATATAAACTTAGGACCATTTTGGAAACATGGGAACTTAAATTGTCATAAATTCATTTCTACATCTTGCAATGGTTCCGGTGACGGTTTGATTTCTCATTGTAGTGCTTTATGAATAGTTATGAATTTTGAATTCACAACACCTAAATCAGAACTCTCTTAATTAAATTTTATCATCGAAACTCTATATTAACTTAATTGAAATATTATGAACGGATGGGAAATCAAATTGATTTATTCATTTTGTTCTCATATGAAAATTTACAAAAAGGTCTTCAGAGGCATGGTAGTGACAGTGAAACGTGGGCTTGAAGGAATTACGAAGACTTGTGCACTAACGAGGTAGACTAGTGTTAAGAAAGATATTTGCGGCCATGACATCGCAAAGTACACGTGGTTCAGAAACACAAAACTAGTGTAATTGAAATGCTTTCCTGATATCTGTGCTATTTAGATGGGGAGACCTAAGTACTTGCGGAGGCTAGGTGATCTCAATCCTAGCCGCAGTCCACCTTGAGTAGCCTACAGCAGTGACAGAGATCTGAGTGTAATCAGAACGGTATCTACTAGTAGTTTTTTTTTATATTTGCAGGATGTATTTTATACTCAGTTAATTTTTCCTATAAGGGGCATACAAGTTATTAAAATTTGTTGGGTTGATCTTTTGCTTCTAAGGATGAAAAACGCATGAAGCTTCGCGCAATATTTTTAACATGCAAGGCAAGCATACATACCACAGCTAATGTGAAAGAAGTTATACTAAAAAGTATCAATTGCCCCACAGGACGTTGCTTATTAACATTCCCGATCTGTCACAATAAATATAAAAGCAGAATGTGATAAATGGCAGCGTTTTTAATTTATACTTCCCGCTTAATAATTGAAACGGTTAATGCGAAAACATAACGAAAACAATATGTTCAATTTAGATCCCATGACATTAGAGACGAATAATGGTTTCCCTATTTTATTAATAATCTTTTTAACTAATACGTTATGAATTATTATTAGAAGGATTCTGTCGGTAGTGAAGGCTGTTCTTAATGTTAGATTCAGTCAGCACGGCTCTCTATTATTCTTCCTCTCCTAGTTGCACCTGTTCCCTTGGATGGCGCTCATCCAAAATGCTATACTATCATCAAATGAAGAATGTCATGAGACATCACTATTTTCAGTGGGCCAGCTTATATCTGATCAACATTTATCGAATCTTTTATATTATTTGGACGCCTAGTCTAACACAGATGAAATTTGCTTCGGGTGTATTTATACGGCGGGAAGAATTTATTTTACGGATAGCCTCATTCTGTTCATCCGAGGCTTTCGAAAGATATTTATGTGCGTTTCGAATAAAATACGTTTCTGGCCGCTGATTACAACGTTAACGTCGTCGGATTTTTCTTTTCTTTTGACATCAATTAATTGTATTGGCTCTTGATTCGGGGAGCCAAGCTACGTGGAAATTCGTTTTATAATAACAGTTTTGAAAATAATATCGCAAAAAATGATTTCCGCACCTAAGTAACACATTAAATCCTTTCTAGGCTCGGGAAGACAGAACTGTAGTTGAAACGTTAAGCATTACGTTTAACAGTCCGATAAAAGTAACTGAAAGGCCATGTGCTGGAATGTCTCACACATGATGTCACCCCCTATTATATCTTTTATTTTCATGGTAAAGAAACTCTATGAAGGCTAGACTTAAAATTTTGGATAGGCGTGATATACTAGCTTGAAGAGACATTTTCGTAAGTAGGAGCATGTAGTGCCCAAACGAAATTCCGGTCATTTATAGAAATTCCAAAAAAGCAATAAGTCACTAACTTCAAAGTAAGAAACGTCTTAAATCTTCTGCTCCTTTCAGGGATTAATGGTATAATTAGGTAGTCAATATGATCATACATGTAGTTAATGTATAAAATAAATTTAGATATCAATGGCTTACTCAGCTTGGATAGATAGTTTAATTTCCATTAGGCAAACAAATAACTCCGTCCATATTCGTGTTTTAGAAAAATATATGCAAAACTCCAGCTATTTATGATCAGAATTACTTATATAAGAGTTATCGTCGGGGCATGTGTCAATGTAGATATTTAAAATTTTACATTTTACCTTTTCTTTAAACCTCCCCTAATCCTATTTCCGTCACGATTTTCATTGGACAGAAAGAAATAGCTAAAAATAAGTCAACTGTACAATTATCATATTTGAAACGGTGACTCATTTTCCCGCACGAAAATATTTACGTTGTTTTTTTGGTGTATTTACATTTTTTATTTTAAGAAAACGAGATATATGAGTGAAAATATAATGAAACCAAGTTTTTTTTTTGTATGGTCATTTCTAAATCCCTTATCCCGAAGACTCTAAACCATCTCGATACAATTAATTAATAAACACTTCAATCACTTCTTTCTTTTCATTTGTATGTAATCAAGATGTTAATCATATGCGAATTTTATAAAGAAAGGAATAATTTAAATATAGATTTATTCAAATAATTTCATGAATAAATAATATATTAAAACGGATATGAAGGAAAGAAGATTGCATAATAAATCTAATTTTTTCCCATATTATATTTTATATATATATATATATATATATATATATATATATATATATATATATATTAGAAGAAAGAGAATATAATAGAACTTAGACGATGGTTCATTTGAATCTTAGCCAGGCATAGATCCGTAGATGATTCCTTTCTCATATTTAAATGTGACAAAAAAAAATGCATGAACTCGCCTAGGTCGTCTTTTAAATCATTCTGCTCTCCATCGTTTCTGAGAAAACTATATTGAAAAAAGTTTTTACTTTAAATAAATTACTCTATATAAATCCTAATAATATTCATCCTTGGCTTTTATATTCGTGGCAAGGATCATTCATAAATTTGTTGGGTTATGCATCTATTTTGGTCGACTTTGATGGCTCTTCAACTGCTCAATCCGTTAGTATAAACTAAACTAGGTATCAAGTGCATATTTATCATTCACAACTCACTTTTTCTTCAATCATTATCTAAATCGCAAGTTTTTTTCATGAAATTGAGCAATGGCAAAGAACACGAACATGTTTTGGGTGGAAAATAGCTTAGTAACACATTATTGTCCCGTGACGTTTTAATTTTTTTTTTTTTTGCAATGGTGAAATAGGAATGTATGCTAAAACAGAGCTTTTATGGTAAATGGAATGTTCAGTATTATTAATTTAATACGAGTAGCAATGTATAAATAATTCCAGGATTTATACCGTTGATTTAAAACTAAAATCAGAGCATTTTCACCTAGGCGCTTCATGAGTTTCAAAAATAAGGGGTGCACAAATGTTTCTGTAAGAATCAGTAAGGAGGAAGCCCTTAAAGTTATGGTTCATTAGCAACGGAATTAACTAATTTCTTTAAAGAGGTTTTGAGAAGGATTATTGGAATTAATTTTTTTATTTTAACTGGCTCAATTTTTCATGAAATAGAGACACTTACACGTTTTAAAATAAAACTGAGTTAATTGACTAAAAATATGATGTCGAGAAGTGAGTGCACATAGTATTTACACAAGGAGATAAACCAATAGGAGGAGGTAAAAATAATGATGTATAATTTATTTTATTAAAGGGAATATGAGTACGAACTATAAAGAATTCAATTTTAAGTTTTATCACGTACTATTGAAAGAATAATTAGTGGAAACTACATTTTAGAGCGTTTAATGTTATTAGTGCATCTATAAGATATGTGGTAAAGAAGATTTTGGTGTGGGTCTGGTGATATGTTAATAGACCCCGGATGCTTAACCATCTGTCATTTATTGTCTACTGAATTCTGGTGTGTAAGCATTAATCAAAAGAGAGTTTGCCAACTATTTTCTCGCAATTAGCCACCGGGCGTGCGCTAGATGAAACGGGATTTCTGATCTATACTAAACCCCTAATCTAAAATGAGACTTTTAGATGGTCACAGAGATGCAGAAAAGGCTTTGGCAACTGTCCGCTTATGAGAGGTGCATGACAGGTTTAAAGGGACGTTCCGATCGCCAAACAATTGCGGGGACATAGAGACGCCCCCTGACCTGAGCTTAACTAGATTGGTATAGCATCGCCCATGGCTTTCGATTGGCACATTAGATACCAACTCCCATCCCAACAATCCATACGAATCGAGGAGGTGGTTTGGCGTGGATCTGAGCTGACAGATTTAGACCACTCATTGGACTCGCTGCCGTTTTGATTTACAGCTGCCCTTAAATACACGGAACCTTACTATTTCACTTGGCAAACGCCAATTGTATCTTCATCAAAAATACGTGCATCACTGACTCTCATCCTCCTCCGCCTAACATGAAGTGATAGCAGGATGTATTTTTAAAACAATCCTCTCTCCTATTACTCCAAGTCGGTATATTTAGACCAAATAGAATAGTCTAAATCTACAACTAAGAATTTGACAAACATCAGACTTATAGAATTAAAATAGAGAAATTGACACACATCTATGATATTATTTAGGTGGCGGAATCAAAAATATTAATCATCAAAATTGACCCTTGAACTAAATTATTATATCTTCATTCATGTTCAAAAACAAATCTGAGAGGGGACTGATACCAGCAATATAGGGGATTGTAAAAAGGATGAAATGACACAGGAGGGAGACAAAGGAAGCATTCCTTTATTAAAACTAAATAAAAAAGGATTGATTTTTATACAGGTACAGTCCCCAATGCCAATGCATTTTGGCAAAGACAATTTAATGCCTATATTTTAGCCCAGTAATCAATTTGGTGAAAACATTGAAAGAAAACTGAAGAACAATCTGCTAGTGTGATTCTATATGACATAGTTCTTAGGCCATAATAATGTGGCCACGCAGGCTATAAATTCAAGCAGTTTTCCGGATTTTGAGTTTTCTCCTTATATTTCATAAATTGTTTATTATTAACTCCAAACCTTAATAATGTGACAGTAATTTAGGGACATTAAAACGTTGTAAACCTGGTTGTCCGTCTTCTAAAGTGCACAATGATTCAATATTAGTATTCAACTTTACAAGGAGAAATTCTACATTCATAAGTTATTTTGTATTAATGGCAATAAATTAATGTAATATAAATTTCAGTATTTTCAATCCTTGGAACAGTGAAATATGTTTTTCCCTTGGTCATAAATGTCTCTTCTGAATTGCTGAATTTGAGAAGTCGGAGTACGTAGAGGTATTCACTGAAGGCTAAATTCCATTGAAGTAGTAGACTGCCAGAAGCTTGAAGTATTTAATGCTCTATTATATATTTTGGGTGTCAGGAATATAATGAAATGAACAAAATTTGTTTATATTTATTTATTGTTAAATATTTTTAATACGTATTGTTTGTTAAATTTTTCAAAAACGCACCTATTCAATGCTGCTGTTGTTTCAAGAATGAAGTGAAATTTAGATGCTCTTCTTAATATTTTTAATTTCTTCCATAAGTGTTCTTTTATTTTTCTCCAAATGTTCCAGATTAGCTTTATATACAATTTCAATGTCTATATTATCTTCAATCTTCATTTACTTGTCATGCTGAATTCTTATCAGTTAGATTGGTATTTAAAATATTAAAAACTACAGATCCTCTTCATTACATTCAGAAGGTAGATAAATGCACTACATATAAGTGCATTTCTCCTTTTAGCCTTTATATTTAATGAAAATCAAATTTATCTTTATTTAGGTTAGCAAAATGAGTGTATCAACATCATATTCTTGAATACAATTTCCAAAAATTAATGGAATATGACAGATAAATCTTCGGTCTTCCTTCTTCTATTCATTCTTCTGTGATTGACCAAGTTTTAAAATATTCTGTAATACAAAATTTTCTAATTTGACACCAGTGAGAAAGCTTTGATATACTACTTTTTAATTTTAAATTTAAAGTATCTAAATGAATTAATCAATAGTTCTCATTTAATAAAAGATTGAAGTTAGTTTATAATAATTTCTTAAGCTTTCTTTCTCACTCATGATAAGGAAACAAAAACAAAACATTATTTTACTTCTGGGTGGCAGCAGGATTTTCAAATTATTTGTAAATGACATGACCCGACTCCCGGTAAAAATGCGACCGTTTTTCATTCCGCCACGATGGATATATAAGGAATAAAACAAAAGTAACGGATATCTTAAATGGTAAACATAACCATGCTCGAGAGTAAACAATGTGAGTTTCTGTGTGTTCTTTTGTAGCTTTTTGTGTCATATATTGAAACCTTTTGCAAAATTAAAAACAATATTAGTCATTCATTCGCTCTAAACGCGCTTTTGTATTATATACCGCACAGCACAATACCAGGCTGAGGGGGATATGTTTCCTAACGCGAAAAGATGATACAAATTACTCATAATAGATTTGAAAAGAACATATAGTCCAACCATAAGTTCAAATCCTTTCCAATTTATTTATACATTGCCATAAACTATATATTCCATTTCAGAATTAATTTATAGGGATAATAACACCCGTCACTTCTGTGATGAATTATGTTAGCATGTTAGATTGAATTGTTCATTCAATACAGTTTTCTTCATAGGCTTTATAGTAGTTTATGTTTCTCATAGATTATCCTGCGGATATCATTTAAAAAAATAATTTTAATAAATTAACACCTTATCGATTCCCTCATAGTATCCCTCGTATAAAAAAGATTCTTCGTTACTCCAAAGTACGTTCAAGCTCCATGTTTACACTCATAATAATGAAGAATTTCTATAATAAAACTATCTAGTTTAAACAATATATCTCACGACAGCATTAACATCGAGTATTTTATTCGTTTATATTTGCATTTTTCATTTGTATTTTTAAACAACAGTGTAGGCATGCATGATTTTGAATAATGTACTTTTCCTATCACATGTGGGTGCTTCCCGTTGCTCTGCTTTGACACGCAAATCAATTTCCTCACTGACAGAGATGAGTTTCTCAAGCTGCACGAGATATCGACTCGAGTGTATGGCAGGCATTCTCTAGATATCACCGTAAAAAGATGAGTAAGTGGGAAAGTTCCCTTCTATAAAAGTCTCATATTACATGCAATGAGCTACTTGAAATTTCCATGAATGAACCAGTCACAATTTGGAAGTGCCTAGAAAACTGATGCTTCTTCTTCCTTTTAAATAAATCCGGGTAGGGAAAGAGCTACGTTAGTGGAATTCAAAGTCAATGAGACCGAAACGGTATATTTTGATATTTTCAAACGTATTTTGAATTTTCCTATCTTTATTACTAATAGTAATAAAATATAAAATATGCTGTTAATGCTTTCGTGGAAAGTATGTTTACTGTGCTAATATTTAACGAAATCTTTATTGTTTGTCAGTCAGCCCGATATGTTCATAGTTCTGAACTGATATGGTATCATAAATTCATATATTATTGTGCAATAACCAATAACTATTAGTAGAATTCAGAAGTGTATCCTCAGAGTGCAGGATGACTACGGTTATGTATATATATATATATTCAATTCAGGAATCATTGAGGTAAACACACTTTTGTCCGTTTCTATTAATGGCACACAAGATATGAAGATAGAATATTTTTTTTGTGGTTTATAATAAAATAAATAACAACTTAAGTAATTTTTGGTCAATCATAAAGATATATAGATATGTGCAGTTGTATTCTGATCTTCCTTACCACCCCAACTTTACCATATGCCTAACTAACTGGAACTACAAGAACTCAGTTTTATTTGCATATGACTAAAATTGTTGCTATTAATGGATTTCCTTCTAAATGTTTAATACTTTGTTCAATGTGCTACTTCGGGGCGGAAATTCAAAAATGCCCAGGTTTGCTCTAACAACAATTACGTTATTACTGTAATAATAGTATTCAAAACTGATTTTCAAGAAAATCACATAATGTTGTTTTCAAATTTTAAAATGCTTCTCGAAACTGAAACTCCTGAGCTCTAAAAATTAAAAGCCTAAGCTTAACCACAGGAACACCAGTGAGTTTCCCAGGGCTTGCTAACATTTCACCTTAATACATTCTTCAGAGTGCTCGACCGTATATTCAGTCTTGTTATGCGGCTCCAACAGAAAGTTTACTATTGTCTAAGTAGTACTTTCCCTGAGCTGTCATTACTCTGAGAACCAGTGAATATTGTAAAAATGCCGGGGGGATCATTGGATCGCTATCTTGTTCCGGCCTGGAGAGGAAACCAAGAGTCTGGGTGTGAAGGTTTCGATAGGAACTATCTGATTGCTCGCTTCTCCTTCCGCCCGACTCCCACGTCCTTAGCCCCCCCCCCTTCCATTCCAGCTCACTCGCATCGGCAAATATTTCTTCAATAAATCCATTCAATAGTCTTCAAATCGATTTACTAAACAAAAAATCATGAAAAACAAATGTTAGGGTGAAGTGGGATAAATGTTATCAGGGCTGATGATAAGACTTCGAATAAGCCCACTTCAGACTCTTAACATGATTATTTTAAATTAAAAATGGAATCCGTTCCGCAAGAGATGCATAAACTTAGCAGATTTCCCTCGGTCTGGTAAATGAAATGCTGATAAATCTGAATTAGCCATCTCTTTTTAATTTCTTGTGTAGTTAGAAGCCAATGCTCGTAAATGTGAACCGAATCTGACTGAATATGGGATTTTTAGTGACTCAGTAAATCAACGTAAGAGCCGCATGAGTAGAAGTGGGGTGAAAAATGTAATTATCTCCCTGGAACAACATTTACTGGAAATTATATTTTCAGTCAGATTGGTTATATATAATTCTTCGAGCCAATTAATAATAACTGAGATTAAGATGACTTTCTTGTAGTTGTACATAAATATCCAAACTTGATGTTAATTCATTTTTATGGCTGCATTTTTACTCTCGGAATGAGTAGTATGGACAGAATTTGGTGGCCTTTCCCAACTAATTTATGCATGAAGATTTCAAACCTATGACTCGTTATACTTTAGTGTCATTGGTGTGCCAGTCACGGTTACATTTAGACCAACATTTTTTAGTGCGCGCATGTTCTCCAAGCAATGTTACCCAAATTACCTGCACTGATACAATGTTAAATACTACCCTGTTACGTTATTAAACCTGACATTCCGTGTCATATTTGACCAGTGCAAGGGGAATGGGCCTCTTGACGGTCCTGTAGCTTCCCTTTGCCTTCTGTACGAGACTATAAAACAACAAAAGCATCAGTCAGAAAGTGTGACGAGAAGTCAACGGGGGAAAATTACCCGAGAACCTGCACAAGTTTACTTATGAGTGGAACTAGCCAACTCAAAGAAATTATTAATTATTCATAAAATGACAGTGCTACTGAACAGCCCTTAGATAGAATGTGCACTATTTATGGGCATATTGCACAAGATGACTTTCTCCATTCGAGTGAAAATATGGATATTTCGTATCACGTTTCACGTCCGAATTGAAAGTTGCTTACCCGTATGCGAGTGATTTCCAGACAGGGCACTTACGTTTCCTCTAGAATAATTAATAAATACGGAATTATTCGAGTTTCTATGTCACTTTTATGCTTTAATAAAGAAGATTCTCAGCTTAATTTGAACAAGTGAGGCTGGTATTTCCCTATTTAAGTAAGATGGTTATAGCTGACCAATACGATTATTGTAATTAAAAGTTTTGTTTGGAGCGATTTGATCGTTTCGGGTGAAAACGATATTCTCTATGGGTCTGTACTCTATGCTGATGTGTTAAGACTATGAACTAAAAGTTGCTCCCTTAATTGATGCATATGGTTCAAACATGGTTCTGTAATTCTTTAACATTTAAGTGTTACAATTTTATCTTTGCTCAAAAAACGGAAGAGAAAGAGAAAGAGGCACATTCATATATTCCCAAATGTGTTCTGAATTTTAATGAAACCGCATTCAACATTTGAGCGGAAAAAGTAAAATATGTAAAGTTTCAATCAATCTTATGGACTAGGAGTACATACTTCAAAAATCACGTTTTCAATTCCATAGAGACAAAGCCCAAAATAATTCGAATATACTTTGATAAATAATAAACAATGGAAATATTATTGCTGTAAATAAATACCATATCAAAATCATAAATACTTCTAGCCTTGAGAGAATTCTAACTAAATCGATTGAACTTTTTTATATCTATTTAATGATGATGCTATTCAAAAGAAACCAAAAATAGTAAGCTATTCAAATTTAATTCTAAAGAAAGAATACATAAAACAATTTTTAAGATACTCTCGAATTGCAATTAAATATATTAAATATAATGAATCAATATGGAATGGGTAATAAATGAGAAATTTATTCTAAATATTAATTAAAGTCGTATTCCCAACTATTGTCTTGATAATTTTAGTAACAAAATGAAATTTCTTTAAGCATAATTAACTAGTAAATAATAATAATATTTGATAAAATTATTCCTAAGGATAATATTGCGTATTAAACTGTGTGTATAATTCAAGTTTAGAAAATTTAGAAAAAACTAA
>CM032233.1:93875000-93967500 GCA_019009955.1 Riptortus pedestris
CTAAATATGAATTGGTCTAATTGCTAGTTTTTTAACGGCGGGTATAATAAATGAATGACAGCACATTTAATGTATATGTTACACAGCATTTGTGTTATGTGCTGAATATGAGGGGACATATTACATTGGTTAACCGAATATCTAAAATATGAGTGGACCTTATTAGAAGCACCATTTGCAGGTAAGGATTGGTAAATGTTTTGGGAAAGGTATAGAAAAATGGCGTCATGAGCCAACCTCATGAGTGACCTTAAGGTAATTCTGGTTTTAAAAAAAAAATTAATAATATCGAGTCGTTAGTGGTAAACCCCAAATGTTTAGGGGTTGATTAGTGAGAGAGGAGTGAAGGGGCAGTGCTGCTACCTAGAGGTGCAGAGCCTAACTACCGGCGGGGGTCCTCCCACTCCATATCCCCACCTCCCACCCACCCACCACTACTACCATCAACTATCCCCACAAACTACCTTCTCCACACACACACACACACATATGCACCTTACGCTAAACCAGACACCACAATTTGAATAATACTACAAAAAAAAAAAAAAAAAATGCGGCCCCGCAGGTGCTACGCAAACTTGCGATGGATTGATTCGGAGATGACGTAATCAATTATATTCTATATTGCTCCCTTACTAATAACCCTGTGTAAATGCAACGTGAACTTTTATCCAGGGACGAGAACATTTAGTGTTGCAATAGCTAATATTGAAAGAAAAGGTTCAATGAAGGTCGGCAACGGTACAATCAAGATTTTTAAAAGAATTTTAAAAATAAAAATTATGGACCAATAATTGTAGAATGTTATTTTATCAACAAGATTGGTCTTACAATATTTTCGATTTGACTTATAATTAGGCAGGCATTCCCCCCTTCTCTACACCCTGACTCGATCTTGAACTTTAGTTTTACATGAAACGCCCAAATACCTAGATTTCTAATATGTGAGTGTGTGTGTGTGTGTAATATATATATATATATATATATATATATATATATATATATATATATATATAAAGAAAGAGAGTCTCTCTTTCTCTCTCTCTCTCACACACACACACAACAATATCTCAATAGTTGATTTCCTAACAAGAGGGTAAATTTCCTAGTAAATATAATAGAAGTGAACGTTCGCATAGTAAAAATCTTAAACTGATTTATCTTTCATCCTTTTTTAAAAATTAATTATTGTATTGAGAAGTGGGTAAGCCGGTGGCTTTTTAGTGAAGTTATACAATTGAATCTGGTGTGTCCTGTCATTGTAGACTCGAAAATTCAAGCCCCCCCCTTCCTTCTATTTCTTCATTAATATTAAATATCTGCAAACATCTACAAGATGTGGACGGGAAATGTTAGAGAAAAGTGGACAGGCAGTTTTAAGGACTGCATTTCAACGGATGAGACACAAGTCCTCATTTCACTAGATAAGGTTAAAGTACTAAGTATTCATACAATAAGAGCTAAGAAGGTAATAACTTAATAGCAAAGCAATAAATATACTTAATAGCTAGTGGCGCTATTAAATAGTCGAGATGGATTTTAAATTATAGCTTGCACAATAAAGTTATAGAACTATAAAAAGCCGCTCCCCATAAAAATTATAATTCCCATAATAAAATGAGAAAGACAGATGGAAAAATGTGATCGTTATGAGTAAAAATGAAGAAAAGAAAGGAAATGTAGTATTCAAAATTACCCTGATCAGTAAGCTGTAATTTTATGGGCAGCTCCATTGTTTCTTTAAAAACAGATTATCTATTTGATTTTCTTGGCTATAATTAACCAAACTAGAATCGATAATACTTAATCATCATCTTAGTAAAAATTCTGTTCCAGCAATATAAAAGGCCTGATGCCACAGGACCAAAATTTGTCTCATTTGAAGTGTTTCGTCCTTTTCAATTAGAATAAATAATCTTCGGCATCAGAAAAACACGTCATCCCTTCAGTCGTATTACGCAGCAACCTAGTTAGTTTTTATCTCAGTCAAACATCCCATGCGTGTTTCATTTGTATATAGCATTATTTTACGCTCGGTTGAGCAAGACATGATTAGTTGCAAGGGTGTGATTGAACTTTGGACTAGAACATATAGAAGCCCAAGTGGAAAATGAATGATTCTGGTTGGAAATAGTATTCACTAACTTTTTTGGGTGAAGATCCATATTAATCCTTGGAGCAGGTTGAATATATTAGACAACTTAATTTTCATATACCGCTTACATGAAGGCCTTCTCACACTTTCTATATAGGTGGTTGCTAATAAATATAATCTAGCACGTTTATCTTGAATTTTGATAGGGTTCGTGCATTCTAAGTATTAACTAATAAATGCAATTAAGTGATTTTTAATACAATGTTAAACATTTTACCAAATCTTAGAATCGCTATGTTTTCTAAAAACTTTCTTTAAAAGAACTATCTGTTTTTCTGGAACTTTAGTGAGGTGTAGCAGTTAAGAGGATACTTATAAGAAGGCTGGTTCAATGATTGCCAGCTATATGCTATCTAGAACGTTAGCAACTGATGGCTTTTCTATGGAGAACAGCCAACGGTGAGGTGTATTTCAGCTGACAGGCATCTCTCTGCATTTTATATGACAAGTAAGGCACACTTTCAAAGCCTTGTCTCTGAAGAGATATAACGAAGGACTGCTCACAACAAAGAATTCCATGACATCTAGTAGACACTAATTTTTCCCATGAAAGATTTCGTAAAATCAAATATCTTAAGGATCCGCGCAGTGCGATTGAAATCAAATGAATTTCGCGTACACGTGCTAGAATCCCACTTGCGTTAAAAAAAATATGTTAAAAATCCCAATTAATATTATTGAAATAATGAATCTTTTTTTCACCTAAATATTCTGCATAAGTGTCAAATGGATGTACATACCATTAAAAAAGGAACCAGTAATATGATTTTTTATTATAGGTACTAATAAACATAGTCAAAAGCAGATGTTGGCCTCTGCTACCACCTTTGGCCATCCATTGGAGGTTGTCCTTAATTCTGGAACACAGCTTCCGCAGGTCTTCTTCCAAGGCCTTTCTCCACCTCTCTCTCAGTCAGCCTTACTCTTCTGCTCTTCAGATGTGTCACATTATATATTTTTTGTGATCCCGCTGAGCTCCGTCTATGATTACAGCGATAAAATACTTTTTATCGCTCAGCTGGCATCAGGTCTCCATCCGTTTCGTCTTAAAAACAACAGATCCCTAGTTGGTACTCTACTATTTATACATCAGACACTCCCTTCTAAATAAAACATGCTTAGACGGCTGAATTGTTTATCTAATGAAAATTTCTTTAGTGGAATTTATGAAAAACGTCGTATGACATTATTTGACTATGCAAATATCGATAAGGTCAATATTTCTGTCATTCTATATCAAAGAATGCCACACAATGTTTTTTTTCTTTTTATAATACTGTGTCCTGATTAATCCACCCTCGTGATTTTCAGAGTTCTCCTGCAACTACAAACTTCAAATATCCTCTTAGTTTACAGGAACAATGCCCCAAGATTTGCTTGTATACAAATCAACATATCGTTACAACATAATGTTTTGATATTTATTTCTGTACTTGATTTATGTGAATAAAATCCACATAAATTGAGCCAATCAAATTGAAGTGTATTTATAATAATTCACAAAAAATCAAAGTACGGATGGCTGAATGGTGAAAATAATAGGTTTGGAGGTTGGCACTCCTTGATTTTTAGGCTGCCAAATTGGAAATTTAAGCAAACCGATTATAAGATAATTCTTAAAACATATGAGTTCCATTTCAAATGTTCAACATTTTTTTTGCAACTGCTGTATTAAAATATTCATGATAGGGAAAATAGCGTGTTCTATGGACAAAATGATCGGATAAGGCTCAAAATATAATTTCAAAATGGACAATTATGCTTGAGTTTAAAACTCACTGGAATATTATTGAATAAAATGCCTATTCTTAAGGCTAGCGAAAAATAATTATACACTATAGTAATTCTTAACAAAGATGTATACCTCAATATGAACACTTTTTAGTTGAGTATAGTAAAACTACCATGCTGACTTCATGTAATATTTTTTGTTTGTATAACTTTAAAATCTAAAATACAAACTTTTCTACTGTATACAACAAATTTATTTTCTTCTGGAGAAGTACTTATGTTTTCCTTGAACTCATTGTAGCTATTAATGTTAAGGCATTTGCTTTAATAACTTTGAGTCCTGAAAAAGTTTCCTCCATGGACGAGAGGTTTTATTAAATGAAAGCATGTAAAATAAGTAGCCCAAATGACCTACAGACGGACACATCCCAATTAGCGTTGCGTGAATAAATAATTGTCATTCGTGACTAACACTCGAGCACCAGCTCTTGAATATTGAGTTTTATTGCAAGTCGTTGAATTCTTTAAGAAGCAAGAACAATGCAGGCCGCTACTGTGAATGCAGCTTAGGCGGATGTTAGCGGAAGTATATACAACCGAGAAGGTAGTTTATACCTGGATGTTCGGTCTCACTTCCGCTACATCAGAAACCCATTCCTGCCCGAAACATATTTTAGCTTTTGAGGTGGTAAAAGTTATGTCACCCCAGGTAAACACAGCACTTCCGCCCTCTCAGCACATCTGCATCTCAACTATATGACTTCTCACGTTTTTTTTTTTAACCGGAACGGAGCACGATTTTACAGGACATGCAATGCAAAACTAACATCTTGCTATCATGTTCACAACAAAATGTCATTAGCTGTACAAACTAGTTTGCACTGTTCGAACTCATTTTCAAAATGGAAGTACAAGTACTATGTGAAATTATTACTGTTCTCTAATATTTACATGAGGGCCACAATTTATACTTAGGTATACATTTTTAGTTTGCATTTGATTATCATAGACAACGGAAACTGCTTTCTTTTAATTATATTTTTGAATTTCCTATTTTCCCAATGGTGCAAACTATCGATTGAAATAATGGGATACAAGTCCATAAAAAATAAATTTCAGACGGTACATTATATCATTTCCTAGGGAAAAGATAAAAAATTCTACTAATGTCTCAGAAGTATTTTTACTATTCTTTAATGTTCAAAAACTCTAATAGTTCATAAAGATTTCATACGGTATATTGGCAACGTAGACAAACCTACACGGTGTTTATAACTTCATAAAATTAAAATTCTCTTATACACAGAATTTAAGTAAGGGCCCTACGAAATCCAAAGACGGGAGGCCCTACAATATAAAAGTATATTGTTATAGAGTGTACATTATCTTTAATATTTTTGTGTCCCCTTAATGATTTCCTCTATGTTGGTTTAGCCGTATTTCCCAATTTACAAATCTGAAACAATTGCTTAGATATATTCTCACAGGCAATTTGTGAAAGGGGCACATTTTAGACAAATAAATACGACGAGCTGGCTCGTAAGTGGGAATCTCCTTCCAAGAAGCGGGACATAGAAACCGAACCAATTCACATGAGTGTTCTCTTCCACCCCAGGCAATATGGTTACTAACTCGTGGTACAACAACCTTGAGTTAAATACCTAGTGGTTGTTGTGTAACTCGAAGATAGTTTGGGAAACAAGGATGCATAATTTAGTGAGATAAGCTTCCGTCAATTCCCCAACTAACTGAGAGAACACTATCATAATCTGGGGTAAATAAACAGAATTATCAAGCCTAAGTATAGGTAAATCCTCACCCCCTCCGACACTAACAATCGTTTACAATTGGACAAACGATTTATTGAATAATTATACCATTCGAAAATTAACTAGTGTATTAAAATGAACTCGATATATCGAAAATATATGCGATTAATATTTAATTAAATTCTATATGTTAATAGCAATTGCTATTCATCTAGAGATATGAATACTTATACAATTTTTAAAACTAATCAGAATGTGGGAAATTTTATACAATGAGAAATAGCCAAGGAATAATTGAATGAGAATGGATATCATAAACTAGAGCTATGAGTGCTTATATATGAGAACTCTCACTATCATCAAATAAAAGATTGAAACTTCTATTAATTGGTTAAATATAGGATTTACCATATTTTTAGATTGAAGCTTTCTTAATACTCCCATAATATGAAGCTTAGTATTTTAATTTTCCATTAGTTTCACGCCACTGATTAAACTTGAAAATGTGAACAAATTTTTCATTTTTTCTCTTTATGAACAGATAATTATACCTAAGTTCATAATTCAACTTATATCCGAATGAAAGAGAAAAGCAAAAGGCACAGTTTAACTCAGGATTTACAGAAGCTAAACTTTTAATGAAAGGAACTATCGCTTACGATTATTCAAATTCACCACTTATAAATCCAATCTAAAGATCCATTTCATATTTATCGGAAGGTTGAAAAAGAAATCATCCAGTCCATTATATGAACTGACTAACAAGAGTGAGCGGGAATATACAACAACGTTCCTCAATAATACAAGTGCATATGAAATATTGGCCCTGATCTGCAAACATCTTCTGACCCCAAATATCACTCTTGGAATATCTATAATAACTACTCAACCATCAAGTTAAGAGAATATTAGCAAAGCCATCGGTTGTCCTTTTAAAAAATTCATTAACCCATTGAATAAAATTGCATGCAAATAATAATAGATTGGATTATTGCTTACAGCCCAAAAACTTCAAGGATGACAAGGATTATATGAAAGTTTGTATGATTTAAATATTCAGAGAGCTACAAGTTTTTCTTTTTTTTTTTTTTTTTTAGCTTAGATGTTATGTTAAATCTGATTATCATAAGTTTACATTATATTAGCAAATAATTCCTAATAATATAATTAAAAATTACATCTTCACATTTTTTCACTCCCGGTTGCTTTTTTAAGTTTTATATTTCGGATTTCTTTGTGTCATAAAATATAATCTGTATTTATTATTAGCCATTTTATGTCACAAATAAAAATAACTTAAACAAATTGACAAATTCATTTATCGAAAAATGTTTAGTAGTAAAGTGTTCCGTTTTCTTTATTATTTTGATAGTATATTAGTGTAGAAATGTTCTAAATAAGTACGGTTTTTCAACATCCTTTAAACTACGTAAAGTTCAATTAATGAACATATTTTGTTGAATAGCATTATGGACTTAAGACTGGGGCTTTGTGGGTTTTATTAAAAATTTGAAATATTTAGAATTTCAAATAAAAATACAAATTTGTGAACATGAGAAATTTAAATCGGAATCAAATTAGTTAAAGCAATTTTCAGAATTTGGGAATAGATTTTTTTTTTTTTTTTTAAATTGGAGTAAAATAAAATTGTCCTGCATTGAATTCCTGGATTTTACCCTTTGGCGAAAACGCACCCAATAGATTGGAATAAACAAATTGATGCATGTAGATGTATAATTTTGGTTAGGCCTCATTTTGGATGTTTACTAAATAGGATCGATAGACATTTGAAGGTATTTTTTGAGGCGACGAAAATAGCCGATTTCTCATTACAAACAGCTGTGATTGGTCTGAGTGGGTAATGTTATTTGTTTTTTTCTTTGTTCTAGCAGCGTGTTGAGTAGCAGAGGGGTGGGGTAGCTGATCTGCCCATCACTCCTGGGTCCTGCCCTACAAAGGTTCCCGACACCTCTTAGGGGGTGGGTTACTTCCCAGACAGGTAGTGGGGCAGGAGTAACAGGAATCTACCGACAGATAGAGACAGCTACCCAGAGAATATAGAGCGAGAGAGAGGATGACAAAGAAAGAGCACAGAAATAGAGTGAGAGAGAGAGCTTTTAAAGGGGCTCTTGCGATCGAAGAAGTAACTCATTTGTTTGTTCATGAGTACTGTTTTGTTTGTATGCATACAAGTAGAAACAAAAAGCCTTGTACGCGCGCACAGACACATCAACCCAAATAATTAAATTGCATAAGATATATATAATAGCGTAATCACAATTATTTGTTTATTTAGATTTAGCCACAAAGAATGCGGAAATTCATTAAATAACATCCTTATTCCCACCCCGGCTAGAAAAGGGTGGTAACCTGTAGAGAACCCGTCCCTATTAGCCTCAGTTGCAAAAAGTGGACGTTAATAAATAATAATAATAACAAAGAATGTGGGGTAACCATTGTAATAAAATAATCTAGAAAGAAGATTACGTTCAAGACAAAATGTTTCTAATAAATGAAATTTCAAAAGTTTTGTTACTTAGTTATCTAAATGGTGTATACGTGGATCAGAATATCCAGTACAATTCTTTTTGGAATGTCATCGGTGTACTTATATTTCGGGCGATCGATGTGAATAAAGGTCTGCAGAATATTTCATTCATGACAAGACTCAAATCAATGAACGGCTTTTCTTCCTAAATTTTAAATTTAGGTATTATATTTTCAGTATTCAAAAATTAAGATGAATATTATATCAGTATTAACCAAAATTAAACGGTAAGTTTGCTAGAGTTATTTTTACTTGTGCGCATCGTTCTCTGGAGACAACTATTTAAAGTTTCTGTAATGATTATTATTTTCCATTACACCTGCCGTTTTTGCTAGTTTTTCTTTCTTTTTTGTTATTTTATAGAGGTTTCGCTGGGACTAAGGTGATTTATTTTAAAAAGTCAATACAATTCACGGCTTTGAGCGAGCAACCAAGATAAAGTGAGCATAAAAAATCGACAAAATCTGTAATGGATACTTAAATTGAAGTAGACTCAGTCAATGACAAGTTACTAGGTATGTGTTTTACATGGATAGGCCAACCTTAAAAAAATGTTCAAGAAATAGATTAAAATAAAATATAAATGCTGTATTTAGGACCTACAGCTCGTCAAAGATTTGAATAATTTACTCTTTTCCTAGCTACCTATGTACAGATAAAATTGAAGAACAATTGTAATGTATAATAGGGGGTAAGATTATGTAGAATAAAAGTACCATCATAACATGATAACATTAATTCAAGAAGGTAGCTGCTATGGTTTACAACTAACTACCTGATGATGTAGGGATGGTATTAAATCAAAGTACAATAAAACTGTAACTGCATGTTGATGAAATTTTGTCTGTCAATTATGTATTTCGCCTACCCAATAAGTGGAAGAATCTATTTAAATGTTTGGTTACAATTTGATTCGTCTTCCAGAATGCTTAAGAGGAATTTTAATTTTATTTAATTCGATTTCATCAGGAAGTAATTATATATATATATATATATATATATATATATATATATATATATATGAGAATTCATAAATAAATACAAATGACATTACAAATAATGTTGTAAGGGGATGAAAACAATTGAATATAATCAGTATGAAACAGTTAATTTTTAAATAAATAATTAAAAGGTATGTTTGAACTGTTAAAAATAAATTCTGTTCTTTGAACCCTGTCTTAGAGTCATAGTGTTAGGGTAAATAGTATTTTGCTTAGAAAACCTAATAAACCTTCCAGACCAACATTAAAAAATACATAAATTAAAAACTTTTGGGAAGGTGTAACACACAAGTAATACAATACAATTGCTTTTGTTAATTTCAATGAACTACTTAGCACTTACTCCTTCCCAAAAGTCTTTAGGTAATAAACAAAAAAAAAAAAAAAACAGTTGTCAGCGTATCAAATTTTATTTATCAATGATATATTATATTTCTTGCTTCATTTAAATAAATCATTGCTCCTTGTGACTCACTCATAATATATACTGTTCATTCCCAAATTCAGTCATTTCACAATTCTATCAAATGTTGCATTGAACTCAAAAATGAATGAATAAGGAAACATTTTTAACTGTTGTTTTTTTCCAGATTCCATACTTTCTTAATTTGTTAAAAAATGGATTTCTCAGTCCTCCCTAATAGTCAATATTTTTGCAGTAATAAGATATAGTAGTGTGCAGTAATAAGACACATCCCTCTAGAAACCGGCTGATGGAGTTTCTTTTGGGATGAAATAGTTTTTACTAATCATATACATAAATATATATATATATATATATATATATATATATATATATATATAAGAAAACCAGATCTACTAAAAATAATATGCTAAATTATTTAGATTTCCGAAAGCATAATTTCATTTGACTCATTGAATCAGTTCCTGAGTGGATAAAAATATTTTTTTTAAATAAAAATAAAACTTAATGTTCTTATGATCTTACTGAAAATGATCACAGGTGAGCGGCGTGCCTCATAAATATTTTTTTGTATCTTAGACCTGACGGCCTATTAGAAGCCCTTCTAGTTGTGCCTAGATAGCTACTTTGAGAGGTGCTAACAATTCTTGAGGCGTTCCACTCTATCCTTGGTGTGTTCAGCGCCTAGGTACCTGTCACCGTGCAAACGGCCCAGTAGCGGTCTTCCTGAAGGACGATCCTTGGAGGCATCTTTGACCCCTTAATGAAAAGCCGGACACAATTTTTCAAATCTTTGTTCATAATTTTTTTCCCCTTTAGCATATTTCATTCTTTTTATTTTTTTAATTTGAGAATTAATTACTTATTTAGAGTTGTGTTTAATTTTTAGCATTCCAATTCTCTTCTCAAGATCAATTAATGCTTCGTCCATGTATATAATAAATATCTTTTGACCACAATAGTGAGTACGGTGCGTGAAGTTGAAAAAAATGAAATTACCGAAGTCATTGGTGTGTATATTTGAAATGTGGGAAATTATAAAAATAATTACAAGCAATTCAATAATAAAATTCCTGTAATTATGATGAATAAGGCCTCAAATAAAACTATCAACTTTCTGATTATACTTAAAAAAAAAAAAATGGACATCTAAATAATTCTGGATTAATTCATAGTAGCAAGTATTCTCTACATTCTCAGAAAATCTAAATTTGAATTCAATTCAAAAGCTTAGAAAAGAGGAGTTTAAGACACATTTACCCTTCAAGTTTGAAATTCTGTTGATGCGACCACATTTTTAATTCATCTGAATTAGACCACCTCTGCAATCCAACAAACCCACTCCATTAATTATTTGCATATCTTGAGGTTTTTATGGTGAAATAAATAAGTGGCTAAAACAATAAATAAATAAACAATATTTATCAATTAATATTAAAAGTAATTCATTTGTATTACATATTTAATATTTAGAAGTTAATTGTAATTGATAAAATAACCTATTTTTAGAGTCATATTTTAATAAAAAATACTTTTTCCATTAACCGAAATTTTAACGATGTCTGTATAGCAAATACTCAAGTGTAATTTGAAAATTACTTTGACTTAGAGCTGTGTTCTGTCTTTAACTAAAATTTCCCGTCCAGTGCTCTCAGCTTATTGATGAGATTTTATTAAACTTTTTATGACCTATATGAAAAAGGAAACAGAACGTCAAAGGCTCTTTCTGTGTATTTGCTTGAGCACTAAGCTTTCTGTGTAGGTCTCCAACACTCTGGAGCCTCTTTTGTGCATGAGAATATTTAAAATGTGACCGATTCTGACAGCGATAACGCGTGACAGAAACGGCGAAAGGGCATTGTGAGTGGGAGAGAGTGTGTGTGTGTGTGTGTGTGTGAGAGAGAGAGAGAGAGAGAGAGAGAGAGAGAGATAGAGAGAGAGATAGAGAGAGAGAGAGAGAGAGAGAGAGAGAGAGAGAGAGAGAGAGAGAGAGAGAGAGAGAAGAGAAAGACAGACAGACAGACAGAGAGCGAGAGAAGTGCTTTAATTGAAGCCGTAGAGAAGTCGAATTTGTTTATCCCCGTCCAGGGAGGACCTTTTACACCAAACTTAACTCCTACAAAAACAGGAGCAGGCCACGCACTTCTACCTGCGTCACGCGATACTTTTCGCAAAAACTACACCCGCTAAGCGGAAAGAAATACCTCTCACCACAAAGAAAACTTTAGTAATATAAAGGACATAAACATTTTATTACTGCGTTAATATTATATTACATATCAATGTACTAGGTTGAGTCTCACTTTCTTCGAGATCAGTATTAATTAAATCTCATCCTAGTAATTAAAATTAATTTTACGAATGGCGGCATTTTTCTTTTGTGCCACGGCTTCAGTTTTAATGGCACTCTTATTAATGGGCTAAATTTTCTTTTCATTATACGGGAACATAAAGTACATTGTTGCCATTAACAATTCTTTTATATCTTTTTATTATCCAATTTTATAGATAGGAAATTGCTGGTGTAAATGAAATGAAGACATATTTCAGCCATTAAAAGAGAAATAGATTTAATAGATACGGAATACATTACTTTGACAATAAAAACAGATCCTTAGAGAGTCTTGTTTATTCGGAAGATTGTAAGACATGATTTAGTAGATTTTTCTTAAAAGATCGGCTATTCAGGCTGAATTAAAGTCGAAATTAAAAAAAAAAATCCTTCAATATCCTATAAATATATCTCGAATATGAGAAAAATAAGATCTGATGAAATATGCATATATCCTTGTTAACCCACTAATGGCTGTAATTTAGGTTTGATTATTTCCAAAATCGACGTTAACTTATTTAAAACTGAACATATAATTTGTTAATGGCCTAAATCTGAAGAGGTGTGAATTTTGAGAGAGGGTACAATGTAAACTTCGAAATATCTTCTTTATTAAGTATAGTATCTGTCTTTATTAAGAGTGATATCAGAAAACTGTTGATAATCAGTCTGGCTGGTTTTAATATATACTACAATTGTACATTTGAACTTAGCTATTTCATTTATTTTTTCAGCCAATAATGCGCTTTTCATATTAAGCCGTTATATCACTAAACTTCTCAAGTTTATAGTCGATGCCTTGTTCCCAAAAGGTTCTTACTACGGAAGAAAGAAAGAATACAATGCGGCTTGACGTCACCTATGTGCCATTCTAGCACTGGGAGAAATCTGCTTTCTGTGCGCAGCCCCTGAGTAGCAGACTTTAATGTCTTTTGGATTATAATGGTTCAGGAGTTGAATACATTATTTGGTAGAGGTATTAATTAGGTAATCAACAGCAGATGATAATCGTTATATACAATAAACTTTAATTAATTTGTTTTAATTACAACCAAGCAATGGATAAACCGTTTTTTCTTAATATATATATATATATATATATTGCATATAAGGTTATATTCAAAGCTCTTTTCTATATTAAATTTATATCTAAGAGGCGGATCGGAAAAAATTGTATACTAGAACATTTTCGTTTTAATTATAAAAAGTTATATCTGGAATAATAAGCTACTCATTGAATATTTATATATGTTTCTAGATGATATTTCTTTATCATACAAAAAGGAAAACAAATTTTGTTCTGTTCATCTAGTGTGATTCCTACTTGATAAGAATAACTGTCTAAGACAAAACAAAATCCCATAAAATATAATTGATTTCTATAGAATTAAAAAAAAAAAAATTATAAAATGCATCATTTCTCCAGTTTAAAAGTCCAAATATTTGGCTTCCATACTTTCTTAGCTGCTTAAGTTTTTTAATAAGTAAAAATTTTGTTTTTCATTTAAAATATTTAGCAAGATGGAGTGGTGGTAATTTTTTCCCAATTAAAAGAACTTAAATAATTCTATAGTTACAATTAAATGTATGGACTCATACAGAATGTCTATTAAGAGTGAAATAAAAATAAATAACGTATCTTCAACTAATGAAAAATGTTGGAATGAAACTGTAATAATCCATCGGTATCTTAAAACTGTGAGCCACCTATTTATTTTGTGCTCATTCTAAATTCCATTCAAAGTATGTTCAAAATACTCCAATAAAAATATTTGTTACATGCAGCCATTAAAAGCCAAAGTTATTCGAGCGACATATTGAATCTTATGTATTATTGCATATTTTATAAAATGATCAGTGTAATTGATTTGCAACAAATATTTCAGGTTGGAAGACTAAATATGTTGTCGATAATAGCTTTGAAAATTATTTTATATACGTCACAAGAAGTGAAATTTAAACAAAACGATTTAAAGTACTGGAAATAAAATAACATCTTAGTGGTATAATGAATAGTTTATTTTACAGAATGAACATATGTTGGAATAAGTAAATATTCGGGAATTTGGACTAAAGTTTTGAACAAGATTCAGAAGGAAAATGAGTTTGAAATATGAACATTTATAGTCTAAGATATAAACTAATTTCAATGCTTACAAAATAACAAAAACAATGGAATTTCATCAAAGAATAAATTTGAAGGGAAAATATTTTAAATACTGAATTCCCAAAAGAATTTCAATTATTTCCAAATGGTTCTTAACACAGTTAATTGTGCTACAGAAAATATATTTTGTGATTAAAAAAAAATAATAAGGCATATGCAGGAGCAATATTCATTTTTTGTCTGCTTAGAAAAAATGACTGACTGCATTTTTTCCATTTATTTTGTTTTTCAAGTATTTCTACTCTCTTCTTATTTCTTTTCCCCTATTAATATGGTATTATTCAGGGCTGATTCAGAGGACCATTCGGCCGTGGCTCATAAATCAAAATGAAAAAGTATCTAATGAAGGGCAAAGTGAATGTTTCTGAATGTTAGCGGGGCCCCCCGAGATTGGGGCCTCACCGGGCTCAGCTCCTTCTCCACGCTACTCAGCCATCACCTCCCGACCGCGAATTATTATTTAATGCCTCGGCTAAAGATATTTATTTCCGAAAACGAAATTCTGTAACAGATTACACGTCAGCTCAACGATAATAATAAGATAGACAGCTGGATCCTGCTCGACTATATATCTTCTACTTTCTGCAAAGGTTTCTTACTCGAATTTGTTATTTTTTGAAACGGGGCGTTAGGTATTTTCTTTCGCTATAAGATCTGGATAAATAAATCTTCAAACCGAAGTATAATTTTTTTAAAACGGGAAGCCAAATTTTAAGTTTAAATGAAAAAAAAAACTGGTTCTTGATGTCTTCAATATCAATGAAAAAATAGCTTTTTAAAATTTAATAGCACAAATAAATGAAACGCATACGCTATTAATCTTAAATTTATAAAATATAATATTTTTCTAAAAAAAAGAACCCGTATGTTTTCTTAATGAATGTTTATTCAGTCATTTTTTTCAATACCGAAAACTATCAAAAGAGGTATAACACAATTTATGCCAGCATCTACATTTGTATAAAATATTAACATTCTGTTCTCAAATAGCACAGAACGGAGAAAACATTTACATAAATATTCTCGTTTACTACACTAATTCATAGAATTTGAACCAGTTTTTGTAAATAAATAAATCTGACAATGAAATCTAAGAAAAATAAAAGAAAAACAACTAATAATTTGTGCTCAATATGGAAGATTAATTCATTCTTTATTTTACATTAGTTCGTTATTAAGTTTATAACTAGTTAAGGAGTTGTCTCTACTTCAAAGTTGTGGATCTATAATGACCCATAAACTTATGAAAAGGTTACGTTCCAAAGGATTTGCATCATTTAATTATTGCCAAACTAATGAGTCAACTAAAAACTACAAAATTTCGAGAACAAAAATAACGAATTTAATTTTAATTTATTGTAGAAGAAAAAATACGACATTCTAAAATTACTTGTGAGTTTTTCTCAAACAATGCCAAATTTTTTTGTCATTTAGAATGTCTGAAGCGTGAATATATTTTTTTTTTTGTGACAGATGTTTGAGATCCTCTCCAAAGATTACAACTAGGCCATTTTGACAATTTTTGATTCATCATTATTGTGACAGAAATATTTTTATAAATATTTGTGTACAGTTATTGAATCGAAATAAAACTAAATTATTTCCGAAAATTACTTATATTTCTTGTTTTTTTTTTATTTTGTTATTTTGGCAAGGACACAGGCAGTATAAAATATCATGACGATTTTTTGAGGTTTGTACGAAACATTATGCCAAATAATGATGACTAGTCAAGAAACAAAAACGAAAAACCGAATGTTGTTTATTGAAGTGCATTATTTTTTCTCCAGCCCGAACCATTTAAAAAAAAAATAAACTTCCAATGATAAATTTCATTATGAAGATGTCTTCATGTAAAAACACAAATTAATTTATTTTATGAGTTATAATAATAGAACGAAGGCTAATCTGATTGACGGATATTAAAATATTTAAAAAAAAAAAATATTGTAACATTTTATCGGGAGAAAATATGTTCAAATTATCAAAAAATAACAAGTTTCGGTAGAATATTTGAAGAGGAATAAATATAATATAGCCATTATTATAACCAATGGGATATACAAATAAAATAAGTAAAAAGTATTTGTAAAGGCTAAAAAAATTTAGGAAAAACATTTTTAATAAATTTGATTAAATTTATTATTTCACGAGTGTCAAAAGATGGTAACAATCGTTAATGGGGCTTTGAGTGGAAAGTTGGTGCGAAGTATCATCCGGTGTTGACACTTGACAGGTGATCCAAAAAGGGTTAGAAACTTGTCAACAGTGAATCACGTATGTCACCCTTCGAATGGGTTTCTCAGGCTATCTTTGAACTTGTCTACCCAGGTGCTCTAATAAATTATAAAAACAACATAAAAATGCTCTAAGGCCAAAAGAAGTGCGGGCAAAAACTGTTGTCAGACATGTCTCGCACTTCGCGGCACAACCGACACACATCATACCGGCTTAGTAATTAACACACACCACTTGTACGGCCTTAATTTTATAGTCTCGTACAAAATTATCTTTATGAGTAGTAAACATTGAGCTTTATCGTAAGTGACGACAATTACTTTTCATTTTTTGCTCGGTTTAATTTGTGTTTGTGTTGAAAACTGATTTAAAAATTCGATTACTTGTGGTCAGAGGGTTGTTAGTCAACGAATACAACAAATCATTTATTTCAATAAGATTTATAACAGTGAGAGTGAAAAATAAGGTTGAATGTTCTTTCAATATTTATAAACAATGTGAAAGAGAAAAATGTTATTAAGTCCAATTTAAGATTGACTCGATTTGAGGGGTAAGAAAACATGTGAGCTGGTTGTGCTGATTTCGGGTATAATGAAGTAAAAAAAATAAATAAAAAAAATATAAAATAATCTGATATTAATGACCGGCGGTTGGAATGAGTTAATGGAAAATAAATACAAATCAAATTAAAAAAAAAAAAAATATGACAGTACCTCTATAAAAATTCGCACCGACGTTGCTTTTTCCCGGGAGCCGGATCACACAAAAAATAATAGAACACACTATTTTCCCGGTCAATCACTGATTTCATAAATTTATTTATTTTCGTGGCACTTCACTGGACTGAGATAAATTAGTGACTCACCTGCTGCCAAAACTGTGCCAATAGGTAGATTCTCTCTTTCTTGAACAGCCAGTCCATAGACTGCATACCATGGATATCCATGCTCCGCCGTGCTTCCTGGTGGTGGGCCCCTATGACATGCTGCTCGGCTTGCCTCCTGTTCGAGTAGCTCCTCAGCTTAGGGTAAGGTGCTATGGTTGACGATGTAGGCTCACGAGAGGGACACACCGAGGGACATGCGGTAGGCACGGCTGCCAGTAGTCGACTGCTCCCCTCTTCCTTTCCCTAGCCCCCCTACCACCAGGCTCTCTCCTTTGCGCAGAGCGGTTAGCGCATCCCGCCTCTTCTCCCCCCTCCTCTCCACTCCTCTCCTCTATCCCTCTCACTCGATCCAGCCTGCTTTTTTCCTAGCCTTTCTTGGGCCGTTCTTTGCCGATCCCGCCTCTACCCCCACAGGGCGCAGGGCTGGCTCCCTTCTCGATACAGGCCCCCGTCAATCGCCGCCCACTTTTTTCCACACCCACCAATACAGTGAGAGCAGGCCTCAAGCCTCCCTATACACTCCACATTACAGAAATGGGTTTGGACCAGCCACACACCCAAATCCACCCACATAATTGACTCTGCAAGACGTTTCAATATTTGATGGAATTGCTAGCGATAGGGGGAGCTACAAGCAGGAAGGGTGCTTTTCTCATTCCAGTCCTCATCAATACCTACACACGGAAATGAAAGTGGCGCTTTGTCTCTGAGTTTGTGTTGTCAAACAATGAAGGTCCGTGCTGAGATGGATAAGGATGCCATCTTAGGCCGACAGTAGGATTCATAAATTGCTTCTCGGCCAATGTGCCCAATAGGACTGCTATGATCGATAACATCAATGATTAACACACTTAGTCCATTTAGAAACACTCCATGATCGAAATATCTGTATGTAATTATGCTCTCTATAGCTATTCGACAATATTATCCTATATGAATAAAAAAACTGAAACCCGAAATTACCAAGGTCAATTATCCTTACTTTCAAACACTTGAATGTTGGGCATGAAAGTGGCCCTTTGTGCCTGAGTTAGTGTTGTCAAACAATGAAGGTCCGTGGTAAGATGGATATGGATGTCAGCCAACAGTAGGCTTTATAAATTGCTTCTTGGCCAATGTGTCCAATAGGACAGCTATGGTCGATAACTGCAATGATGATTATTACACTGAGTCCAGTTAGAAACATTCCCTAATCAAAAGATCGAAGACGTAATAAGACAGCCTATAACTATTCAATCATATTGTTCTGTCGTCATCTCCGACGTAGGATCGATGGAAATTTTATAAAGTTTTTCGAAATAGCTCCATCAATACATCTTCAATAGCTAATTTAGCTTAAGAAAAATTTGCTCAAACTGAGACTTGAAATGAACAAGGTCATTTACTAAGTATATAAAAGTGTTTGGCATCACAACTAGTAACCCAAGTTGCAATCTCAAGCTGCTTAATACTTAATGTCATATTCTTATAAGTGTTTTTCTAATTTGTAACAATTATTATTGTTTTCACGTTCGAACGTCGACTTCGTGATGACCATTCACCCAACTCACATACCAATTTCAGCCAATATAGCCGACAAAAATCGGTCATCTGTGGTTATTATAATAACAATTAAACTTATTTACTGTATGAATTTATAATTCTTTAAGTATGTAACTAATTTATTGTTTAACTGCTTCACAACTAAATCGAAATTTCCTCTATTTCCAGAGTTTGTTAAACTCTGGGTTGTTGTGTATGTTACTTAAAAAAATGAAGGAGTAATTTTGGAGCTGAAATAGTTATTAAGCATGTCTCACGTCTACATTATCAATATTACTGATAATAGTATTTCTTCTATCTCATAATGTTATTGCTTACTAAAAAATTTATAATTCTTAAAGTGAGAAGTCGTCTGTTCTGCTGCAACTCATTTGATACATGGGATAACTCCAACTCCAGGTGGTTTTATAGCTTCTTAAGATAACAATCCTGATTTGCCGCTGCCAAAATCTGGGTAAGGCATGCTGTTCTTGGGCTATCATTCCGTATTGTCTTTATTTTAGCATTAGTCTCAACGAATACGTCAATCTCAGAAATATGTTGTAAGAACTTTTGTATTTAGACATCAAACGTTTCGCCGCTTAACTACAGCCGAACTTTACATCAGTAATACCTTCCGAGGAGGGGGGACAGACGTACAATCACCTTGACCAAAAGTATTCTATTCACAAAGTAACAGGAGTAAGGTCCTTTGTAGACCTTGATACAACTTTTTCATAAAGAAGATTGCGGAGAGCTTTAAAACCTTTGGAGGATTCAAACTTCTTAGAACTTCGAGCGAAAACAACGCCTTTATTTAACTTTAATACTTTGACCAATAGAATACGAAATAAAATTACGTATGTTTGAATGCTGCTCACGTGACATGGACCCCAAAGGAATTAATTGATTGTTTTTCCGATCTGTTTATCATCGGAATATATATGGGTTATAAGCCCTTTATAGGTTTTTATAATCTGACCTCAGTTAGATAGAAATAAAAAAAAAAAACAACTCGGAGTATGATACGCTAAAGATAATTAAGGTTTAAGATAATTAACAAGGACGTAACATGTTAAAATGTTATAACAAAATTTTCTTTTTTAATATTAGAAATATTAGTGTCTGTAATTCCTTAAAGATTGTGGATGCCGAATCACATTGTATCATGGGCTCAGGTTGGCCGTGCGAGTTAGGGCGTTGGTCTTAATCTCGCCTGATAGACCTAGTGTGGCGGGTTCGATTCCCGTCCTGGGCAGTAGAAATTTATTTGGTGACGGACTCATTAAATAACCTTCTTAGGCCCACCCTGGCTAGAAAAGGGTGGTAACTTGTAGACAACCTTTCCCGGTTAGCCATAGTAGCATAAAGTGGACGTAAATAACAATAAACATAAACAAATTGTATCAATGCGTGATTGAACCTTTAAAAACAGCAGAACATCGATACTAAAAGGAATAATAATTTTCATAAATCATTAAAAGAACTAATTGAGAGAGTTTATATACTGTGAAACGTTCAGCGAATTGCAATTTTTAGTGTCGTTATAGTACAGAAACATGAAAGTTGAATAAATATTCAGCAATGCAGTACTTTATGTGAGAGTTAACTTTCGAAGTCTTCTTCAGTCCTCAGGAAGGGGCGTTGAGGCAAGGTTTTAAATGTGAAATCGTAAATATATCCGTGATTATGCAATGAAAAAAATTTATAAGTCATGATATTTCTTACAATTGTTTTTTTAGGGATTGCGCATTAATTTAAATGGCAAGGAATTTAACTTGGCGAGTGTTGTTTGAATTCTTTGCTTTTATTTCTACTAACCCTATTTTCAAAATCAGTTATTGTTCTGAAGAGCTTAAATACTCCGCCCTTACGAAGGTAGAAACACGAAATAAGAGACGTAACTTTCTGACTGCATGCATAGCTGAAAAGCCAATGTACTCGTGTAAAAAAATCTCTCGAATACCTTCAATTATTGCTCAATCAAGCAACTCGAAGCTTGCGTCTAATTATGAGGCTAGGGAATCTATTAGGTTTGGAGGAGTGTGACCTTAAGACGGTGCTCCACTTCTAATTAGAAGCTGTTTAGTAGCTATTAGGAAGGTCAAGGCGGCAAATTGTTTTGCTAAGAGGGGAAATAGATAGCCGATCGAATATTCTTTATTCTGTGTTTGTAGGTCACTCTCCCTCTCTGATTGACTAGTCGATCTCCAATAGTTGGAAAGAAATAGTTCTCGTTTACGGACATGTATTGAGCAGTGGTTACGCTAAGTTTTGAAGTATTTCATGAGGTCCACGTAGATAAAAAAAAATCATCTACTCATCTAATTATGTACTTTGCTCACATACTATAAGTAAATATGTATAACGAAAACTTGAAATCACTTCATATTTTGAACTATTATTTTGCATTTATTAATCATATTATCACTGCTTTCGGAACATGTATTAGGATAGATATTGAAACTTCCACGCTGAGAATTGTTACTAATTTTCTCTCTCATATTCTTTATTATTTTTGGACATTTTTCACTGTTGTGGAAAAAGGCCCCTGGATACTGGGAATAATAATAACGCTGGCCAACAAAAAAGAACAGTACACGATTATCTTTTTACTGTTTCATGGAAAGTCTTCATGGGTGAAACGGAAGAAAGTATGTAGAGAGAATCCATCGTTATCGGTTGTCTTACAAAAAGCACTTTATTTTTTTTTAGTTAACGTGGTATTATATTCTCAAACCTAAAAACTATTTTCAATAACCGTGCCTTACACAGAGGAACAGAAAAGGCAAAGAATTGAGGATGGAGCGAGGTGGAGTTGGGAGGAAGGGGGTTAATATCAAAATAAATATTTCATTACTAATTTCATGTAAAGTGGCGTTTATTCGGAAGTCGGAGTTTATTCGGAATCGAGGCACTTCCTGTCTGTGTTTCGCGATCAAAATATTGCCAGAATCAAAGTTGACACAGAGTTTTTACTGACCCCGACATACGAAAATTCTTAATCGATACTTAATTTTCAGAAACAACGGGGTAAAGTAAAATATAAAAAGTTTCAGAGATGTAGTAAACATGTTTGTCGTGTGCGCAACATATGTATAACGTACGTTATGGATGAAGCTTTAAGATGCATAATCGCTTAACGTCCGTTACTTATACTCCCATATTGAAGATTCCCAGAAAACATTAGAACCTAAAGTGGAGGCCAGAAGGTTTCACCAGGATGCTAGTGATATTGAGAGGCGATACGATAAAATAGGACGTCAACTTGTTAGCTGATTACTGCTGGTTGCTGATGCAGGAAACAGGAAATTGAAAGATAGCGCGTTTGGAGAGAGCGTCAAAGAGATTTGGACAAAAAAGTAAAAAATATTAAAAAGCGTTAACGTGAAAAAGAAAAATTATGACAAATTGTAGTTTTTAGTAATATTTAGAAGAATTTAGACACACACAAATATTTCATTTCTGTAATTCTTTTTTATTGTAAACTCCTCATTATTTGCGAAATACTATACTTCGCTCTAGTCATTTTTAGATTTAGCACCAGAAAAAATATGAAAAGTGCCAACAACATCACATGCAGCTAAAAAAAAAAAAACCTTATAGTTGGAAGTCTTTGTAACAAAGTGAAAGAAACAAACCACAAGACTTCCTCATTCATTAATAGAATACATAAACATTATTTATAGGAAAGATAAGTTCCTATAAGAACCAGTTGGCCATCATGGCTAGAATATGATGAGGGGGAAGACCAAAAATAATTGACCAAAAGTGAATGACTGGAATGATTTTATTTCAGTAATTTTAAATAAAATTTAGTTTTTAGAACAGGACTATTTAATGTAATAATATCTAGGTATTTGGGATTTCGTACATTTTATCCCTTTTATATACAACTTCATCTGGTCCATTGCGGCAATTAACGAACTCGACCTTAGTTTCGGTCTAGCCACATGGTATGTAGGAATATCGAGTTTGGAAAGGATAAAACAAAATTTTCGGCCCTAGAAAGTTACAGATAGCTTTATCAATTTGAAGGAACATCATTTTGGACATGAAGTGAGGGTTTGAAGACATTTTTCACGTTTTCCAACTTCATAGTGGATTTAAATCATTAAATCTGCTAAAAAGATAAAATAAAATGAGCTTCATAGAGGGCTTGCTAAGTAGTATACATTCTATTGCTATGTAGGATGGTTGTATTGTAAATGAATCCCAAGAAGGCTAGCGTATAGCCTGGTGATGCTAAGATGTGTAATAAGGTCCATGAAGTCCTTGGAGAATGGCCCTTCAACAGATATGAAAGCAAGTGCTGCTAAGAGTGGTGCTAAGGTACGGATGAAGAGTGGCACAAAGTTGTGAATCTCAGAATACATCAGTTGGCCGCATTCGGAAGTGGGACATGAACTTACAGAATTTACGAAAGAAATTAGAATGAATTTTGTATGGCGTTGCATTAATGAACCAAAGGTCTAGCTATGAGAATGCATTGTGCCTCATCGTGTGAGTCGATAGAGCATCATTTAAATTTCAGAAATGGAGCGATCGAACGAACGCTCAAGACCGCTGGTATGCATAAATTAAGTTAACTACTTGTTCATATTCACAAATAAGGGAGACGTAATAGTAGTCTATTATTCAACTTTTATTTATGGAGCGATAAATACACAACGTATTATTAATAAATGATTTGTTTTTTTAATAGTTATTTTATAGATGCCAAATATCAACACCTCAAAATAACAGTTACAACGATCATATTAACGAACTAACACAGACAGAACAGAAGTACGACTGTTGATTTGGTTATATGCAAGGCATTCGTAATATTGGCTATGACGTCTGAAGAATTGTTGGTTGTCTCAAAGGTCATTCGAGCAATTTCAAAGATATCATAGAGTTTTAGAATTCCATGGATTCTACTGTTCGAACAAGCTCAGTTTACGCATTTAGAGGGAATGGGACGTTTCGAAGCTCCTATAAATATATCAATTGTTTCAGATTGTGTACAATAAAAATTTTCGTGTTGGTAGTAAGTTGAGCGGAAGCGAAGCGAAGTGGAGGGGTTGGGGTAAGGCCAGCCACTACTGCCCTCCCGGTCTGTCGGCAGCCGCACTAACTAAACTCTACCACACTCAGCTCCCCAACCCTCACTCCCTCTCTCTCACTCTCTCATCCCCTTCACCCTCACCGTCTATCTCTCTCTCTCTCTCTCTCTCTCTCTCTCTCTCTCTCTCTCCACTTACTTTACCGTTCCTAACTGTCAATGTAATGTCGTCTCCGACAGTCTTTCCCCCCCGGCTAACTCACTCTCCGCCTAAAGCTGAACATGCCCCCGTGACTCCCGAAAACTTATAATTTAACAATGAGCTCAAGAGTCTGAATGTGTGGAAGGCTAGTTCCTCTTAATCGTAAAGCATTTCTATTATCCAGGAGCTTGAGCCTCTCGAAATGTTAACGGAATAGGTAATCCGCTAATCACTATTCCTCGTGTCAGATCTATCAAACTTTTTGAAGAGATAACATGTTTTCACTCACCTTCAAGATTTTTTTTTTAGTGAAAAAATGTTGCGGAGGTGAAGCCCACGGGACATTATATTTGACGAAGGCGAAATACGGCTTCATCATCATTTAAAACCTAACTAGTAGTGGCAACCAGTGGGTTCTTGCGGAAGCTGCTCTTTTCATATTACTACATGAAATGTAGCACTTATCGATTATTGGGAGACCAAGCATTTAAATATGAATATAAAATCGTAACTAAAAGAAAATCATTTTATTAGTTAAAATAACACTTCTAGAATCTATAAATGACAAAATGGTTAACGGGAGGCCACTTATTATTTACAGATAAAATATTTGCTGTTTCAAAACTGCTTATCACTATTCGCTGTTACTGCAATAGACTGTTCATACTTGACTAAGTTTTATTAGTCTTCTGTTTCTTTTGTTATCAGAAAATAATTTATCGTTTATTAACACCACTTGGTTATCGTTTATTATTACACCACTTGAATAGCTATCTTGCAGAGTTGCATGTAGCAGACTACGGCCGGGGACGACCGCTTCATGCAGCTACTCCCCTACATCTTCCAATTTGGGACATCTCTAATTTATAATTAAATTTTCTAATTCAAAGAAATTCTACAAGTGTTATTTTATATAATAAAGTGATTTTTTTTCTTTTTAATAATCGTCTTTAAAAGGGTGTCCTCTCAATAACCGATAATTACCTGAGATGTCATGAAAAAATTACTTTCCAGGCACCCTTCTCTCCTTCGAATAAATTTGTGATGAAATCGTTGTACTTTAAGATATGGCCAAGAAGTTTGACCTTCCTTTTTTTCATGGACAGTATAAGACTTTATAGAAGAATTTTTAGGTTTTACTTCTTTTGAGTCCAATTTGTTCTGGTGATTCTTGACAAATTCACATTTTTATTGTTTTTAATCTATTGTATTCCCTTATGTGAAGAGCATAACATTCGATTTTTTTTGAGTATCAATAGTTACATGTTTGTTTGTTGTAATACTCATTTTTTTTGGAAGGATTGCTCAGCAAGTACTAATTTTAAATCAACTTCAGTTCTACTATCCTTTTCTTCGGTGATTATGTTTTCTAGATTTAATCGACAAAACTCCTTCACTTTTAGGAGATTTCCCTTAAGGGAAATCAGCTATTGAGGTCGTACTCATGACGCGAGTTTCGAAAAATTTCCTCAAATGTCCATCGATCCTACCACGGAGATGACGAAAATGAGGTCCGTTCAAAATTATATATATATATATATATATATATATATATATATATATATATATATATATATTTGTCTGTTAACGCTCTAGCGGTCGCAATTTTTGTTTGATCATTACCAAACTCGGAATTTAATTGTTTTATATAAAAAGAAAGATCAAGTTCGTTATTGGATGAAATCCGACCAGAGAGATGGGGGATGGGTTTGGAGGGGAGAAATTTTGAAAATTCTTAATATCTCCGTTATTAACCGTCGGATCGAATAATTGTATAGAATCAATCTTATTGCAAATTAAATTTACTATAAATATTGTTCTATACATTTATTCTGTATCTTGAATATTAACCGAGATATTTGTATTCTGCGTGTCGTCGGCAGGAGTCGGCTATGTTCGGGAATTTCCGCCGAGAGCTCTGGCGGCCGTTTCCATAACTATTCGTCCCTCGTGAATTGCTTTAGAGATACCTTATTACTACAGGTGTTATTGGGCAGATTTATCTACTGGAAAATTGTCACGTGGGAAATCTGCTTAGTTTACGCAGCCCCTGCGTGACGGACATTTTCAAGTCTAATGTTTCAAATTTTAATATTTATATCTTCTTTGTCAAACATTTTATGTGCTTTTATCTTTAGCTTAAACTGTTCTTGGGCGTCTTGTTGGATTTTATTTATATTTCGGACTTAACTACCTGTGCAGTGACTTCTGTAAATTTGATGCAAATACCTGGTTTACATTTAATAAGAAATGCATAGACAAGAGAAATCCATGTATAACTTATATAATAGCAAGAGGGGAGTAAGGGTTTATCGATGGGATTATTTCATAAGCAGATTCAAAATTATATTATACAGTTCAGCAATGACAAAAGCCATGAATAAGCAGAATTTCATTCAAAATAGCTCAGTACACATTGACGTCCTTATTCAATTACTCTTCACGTTCCTCAAATATAAAGTATCTACTGAACCGTTCAGTATTTAACTTAGCAGATTTAATCTAGACACGGTCATCTCCTGATGCTGTACTATGTGTAGAAATAAAAAAAAAAAACCCGTAACGCAGGGGCTGCGTGAACTAAGGAGATTTCCCACGTGAAGTTTTACAATAGAGAAATCTGCCTAAGGTAGTAAGGGCTCTCTAAACCTATTCACGAGGGAAGAATAGTTACGAAAATAGCCGCACTAGCTCTCGGCGGGAAGTCCCGAACATAGCCGACTCCTACAGACCACACACAAAATACAAATGCAAGTATCTCGGTTAATATACAAGATACAGAAACAATGTATAGAACAATATTTATAGCAAATTAAATTTGCAATAAGATTGATTCTTTACAATTTTTCGATCCGGCGCATAATAATGGAGATATGTTAAATTTTCAAAAATCCCCCCTATAAACCCCCCTCCCACTGGTCCGATTTCAGCCATTAACGAACTTGATCTTTTTTTTTACATAAAACGATTAACTATGAACTTTGGTAACGATTAAACAAAAATTGCGACCGCTAGAGCGTTAACAGACTAATATATATATAATTTTGAACGGACCTCATTTTCGTCATCTCCTGGGTAGGATCGATGGACATTTGAAGAAATTTTTCAAAACTCACGTCATGAGTACGACCTCAATAGCTGATTTCCCTTATTGGGAAATCTGCTAAAAGGAAGTATACAGAAGGGCTATTAAAACCTTCAGTATGTCCTTTATTTTTTATGATGTTATTATTACATTCGAACTTTATGAGGAGGTGATGCCTATGCATTTCGTTAAGGGTAGTTATACAAGTTGGTAAAACGTAGATTACAAGCTTAATGTTTCTTTATCCACAAGGGCTAAGTTAATCTTGCTAAGGAGATAATTACTTTTCAACCTGAATATGTAGTTTGGGGTCGGCGGTAAATAAAACAAGTTCACCAAGTGACATCGCCATTCTTCTTTGAGTAAAAGTGCTGCCGCTGCTGCGTTAAATTTACATTCGTGGTACTGAAATCCTAGGTTTAGGGGGAAATTTCGGTTTTCGCAAACAGCCGTGAAAGGATGAAAAAAATTAAAACTCTGTTCACAGTAAACATAGGAATCGTAAGGTGCCACCAAAATATCTAATTTATAGTGCCCATAAATATGTATTATGTGAAATATACACATATATATCCCCCTGATAAAGGAGTGTAATCTGGAATTTGAACATTTTTAAGGGTTTAGCCAAGAAAGTATAGTTTTTCAAATTAACAAAAGTATTTTTGGACATCTTTGTTTCATCAGGTAGTGATTGATCTATTAAATCATAAATAAACAAACCAAGAGCTATTTTGATTGACTCACCAAGGTAAATGGGGCATCGTAAAACCATTGAACAAACAATGGAGAATAAAACATTTAACTGTTATCGAAAGGAAAATAAGTAAAAATCCGGCCCGTTTAAGCTAATTTTCATATTTAATGTGAAATATCGCATTTAAAAAGGACTAGATTTATAATATTAGTCACTGCACAGTACTTAATTGGAAACTATTAGCCAGCTTCGAAATACCCTTTCCTATTTCTTGTAACAACTTTAAGCACAAATTAAATAACTTTCTGATTACAGGAGGCCTCATTAAGGTGAATTTGAAAATGAATTCATCAAGGACAGCTTGTTCGGTTGTTTTATATTTATCATCACGCTCTAAAACCTTACACCTTAAAGTAGTAACAATTAGGTCCTTTCGGAAGCCACTCTTTTCAGATTATTATTCGCGCCGAAATCCACGAGATGGTTGAAGTATATACATACTTCTTATTCTGGACCCAATATTATTTATATATTCTTCAAATTTTATGGCAAGGGTCTCCAATATAAAACATTTATATAAAGTTTGCAACGAAAAAATGGTTTTTATTGGAGACCCTTGCCATAAAAATTGATGTATATATATATATATATATATATATATAAAATGACATACCCCTGTTCCCAATAATCATATCTTCATACACGTTTATGATGAAATCGTTGTACATTAGGTATACATTGAAACCTGAATTACATCCAAAACCTTTATGGGGTTGTTATTTTCACTTAAAAGTTCAATTTTTTTTAAACATTTTTTTTTTAGTTCAATTTATTCAGGGACAAATCCACATTTCCAAAGATTTGAATCGATATATTTCTTTAATTATGAGCCTAGTGAGCAACCACCATATTCAAAAACGTCTGAGATCTTTCGTTTTCCAACAAGTTCATTATATATCAAATATATTACAACATTATTTTTTTTTAATATATCACAGAAACTAAACTTATTAGTAATTGTATTTTACTTAAAATCTAATCATATAATTATATTCCTTTAAAATAATAAATTTTCCATTACAGAAGCGTGATTGTGTTTTAACAATAAGCCAAAGTTAATATAGACAATTATTATTATTATTATTTATTAACGTCCACTTTTTGCAACTTAGGCTAATCGGGACGGGTTATCTACAGGTTACCACCCTTTTCTAGCCAGGGTGGGATTAAAGTAGGTAATTCCTGGAATTATCATAGAAACATTCTCCGAATCATCGTTGTTTTTTTATTAGGCACAGAGTAAATTAAGTAACCATGATTGAAAAGTTATTTAATGAATCTGTTCTTAATACGTTTTTTTTTTGTTTTTAAATAACAGAAACTTGCATTAGTATATATATCCACCCTTGTCTAAATTCGCACTTACAATATGCAAGTGGGGCAAGACTGGACAGTAGATTAAAGTTGTAGTCTGCATAGTGGCTAATGCCTAATCATCAGTCTGCTCATACAGGCCACAGGCTTCCAAGGGATGGCTATCTAATAACTCGGCCTTCAAGTTGATTTTTTTTTTCTCCATTCATGACATTACTTGTGTGAATGGAATTTTCCTTTATTGCTGAATGTTCTGAGCCAGAAGGCAAGTGGAAACCACTGCATGTTCTTGTGACCCTCTCATACCCTTGTTCGTTCCTGTGAAAATCAGGTTGACGAGATCAATTACCAGGTGTAGCGTGCAGATACACCAACATGTATATTTGAATACTGTTGTCATACCTATCGGTGAAGACCGCCGTCACTGGCTGATGATCGAGTACAGCTGGCATTGAGCTTTCGATGCGAAGACACCATCTTCAAGCCCGTCAAAAGTTGTACTGAGTAATTTGTTCTTTAGTCGGACTAACGGACAACTAACACAGTTCAACTTTTGACGGGCTTGAAGATGGTGCCTTCGCATCGAAAGCACAATGCCAGCTGAACTTGATCATCAGCCAGTGAAGATGGTCTTCACCGATAGGTATGGCAACAGTATTATTTATACTGGCGCTATCAACCCTTTATTTGATATATATTTGAACATTTGGTTCAATGGACGTATGAAGAATTGCTTCGAAAGTGGAGTCGTGATTTCGACCTCAATAGCCTTAATTCCCTTAAGGGAAATCTGCTCAAAGATAAACAGGTGAGTGGGAATGTTAGCTGCTGTGATGAGAGTTGGGCGGGGGTGTTTGTACGAGAGGGGGAGTTTGCCCCTGGGGTGGCGTGTGACTGGGTCAGTGGGGCCGAAGGGGATCGGCTCGCTAGGGGGTACTAGATACCCCAGCCACACGCACGGGGCTCCCTTAGAAAAACTCAGACACCCCTTCACTGCGTAAACTAAGCAGATTTCCCACCTGTTGCAGTTGTCGAGCAGGTGACGTCATCTCACACGGTATTGCATTGTTTCCCGCTCAGAACTGCTAACGCGACAGCAAAATAAAGATACTCATAGCATAATTATTATTGAGGTTGTACTCATGACTCGACTTTCGAAAGAATTCTTCATACGTCCATAGATCCTAATATTCAAATATATATATATATATATATATATATATATATATATATATATATATAAAAAAGGGCATAGCTGTCGGTCGAGACGGTCTTCACTGGCTGATGATCGAGTTCAGCTGTCATTGTGCCTCGATCCTACACCGGAGATGACGAAAATGAGATCCATTCAAAACTATATATATATATATATATATAAAAGCATATTTTTTGAGCCATAACGTCAGAAAATAAAACTATGTGTTTCAGATAGACATTTATTTTATCCCCGACCACTCCTTCTCAAGGGGTTATTTAGCCTTTACTATAAAAGTTAAGAATAATTCTCATATTATACTATATCATATACATTACATAATACAGTCGTCTCTAAATACAATAATTCGGTAGAAACGTTTTAGAACGTCGTTAAAATCAATTGAGCCATGTAACTACCCTATAATTGCTTTTAAAGGCGACTGTTTAATATAATATATTTCATATAGGATAATATAAGGATTATTTTTATCTTTTAGTGATGACTAAATAACCCCTTGAGAAGTAGGTGAAAACGCGTCGGGGATAAAATAAATGATGAATCTGAAGACATAGTTTTATTTCCTGACATTATGGCTAAAAAAATGCTTAAATAATGAATGGACAGTATATGCATCTACAATATATATATATATATATATATATATATATATATATATATGTGTGTGTGTGTGTGTGTGTGTGTGTGTGTTTGTATGTTTGTCTGTTAACGTAATACATATCTGGCTTGGGGCAAGTACGTGATACGTACCTGACGTGGGGTAAGTACATAATACTTACCTGGCGTGGGGTACGTACGTAATACTTATCTGGCTTGGGGCAAGTACGTGATACTTACCTGGCGTGGCGTAAGTACATAATACCTACTTGGTGTGGAATAAGTGCATAACACTTACCTGGCTTGGGGCAAGTATGTAATACTTATCTGGCGTAGGGCAAGTACATAATACTTACCTGGCGTGGGGTACGTACGTAATATTTATCTGGCTTGAGACAAGTACGTGATACTTACCTGGCGAGGGGGAAGTACGTAATACGTACCTGGCGTGTGGGAATACATACGTGGGGGTTACCGTGATCATACTGTAATCGGTCAGGACGTAGGGGGTTTTTAATGGGGAGAGAATATCAAAAGTTCAAAATATCTCCGTTACGGTTAGTAGGAATGATTAATCGGGTTTAACTAATGTTGTTCTATGCACTTTCTCTCTATATTGAATACTAATCGAGACTTTTGCCTTTTTTAATTTTTAACCTTAAGTCAACTCGCAAATTTTCCCCTTTTGAGAAATCTGCTAAAACGAATGCACGTGTCTCTAGGAATATATGATTCGTCTTATTCGAAACTTACCATAAATATAATTGTGTTGTATGGTTTTCAACAGATCTTTACTAGTTGAGATACATGCAAATATTTTCTGTGATGATGCCATTTTCATTGAACTATTACTATTCGTTCTTTACTCGAAAATATTTATTTGATCTATTCCATACTCGATATTTAGCCGTTTCAGTCAACACTAAAGATCATATTTGTTATTGGTTGAAGAAGGGGGGAATTAGAAAATTCAAAATATCTTCGTTATTATGAGACGGATCATAAGATGTTGTAAGACTAGTCTTCTTAAACATTTGATTTTATACAATTGTTGCTTTATGCACTTTTTGGAAACTTAAAACTTAAGCGAGTTATTCATACTTTCTTGTTTTCTGACTTCTACTGGTCGTTTTTTTCCCATATAAATAGAGGATACGTGGTGATATGAGATCGCAAGTTATAGAACCACTTAGGAATTCTGCTTAGTTAACGAAGCCTCGGCGTGATGTACTTGTTTAAGTTCGTACTGACTGCCGACTGGGGATTCTTGGTCCAATAACTATATGTAATAAATAAATACGCCAATAGACATTTGCATTAGGAGTATGGGTGTAATCTGAGAAGTGTTAGTAGGAATTTGTGAAATGACTTGTAAGCTGACCCCGGTGAATGGATGGAATGAGATCGCGGTAGCTATAGGTAGTGAGGGGAGAAGGGGCAAGACCCCCTCGGAGGTGAGCAAACCACCCCTGTCTATAGGCTGGATTATGGCAGCTTTTTTGTTTTGCCGCTAATTCGTCAATTTATTCAGAGCCAACCAGTCCCAGGGACCCTCCTGTGAGAACTCGCCGATCGATTGGTTCCTCCTCTCTAGACAATGCCCCGACACTTTTTGCGATTGATATTCAAATAAGATTCAGGTTGTTCTCATTAATAATTTTTAGTTGATTAAAAAAAGGCAAAGAAAAAAAGGAGGGAGGAGGGGAAAGACAAGGGGTGGAGGGCTTGGGGAAGGTGTTTCATCATTGATGCTTCATTGGCTTCTCGTACCATCACGTTCCCATGCACATTAGTGCATACATTAATAAAGAATAACGTTGTGAGGAAATAATTTAATTTAGCCCTTACTTTTATTTTTTAGAATTTAATTTGCCTTATAAGATCTATATGATTCTAGAACTGATGGCGTTATTTCATACATTAAATATTTATGTTTTAAAGTCTTTGATCTTTACAACCTTAATTATTTTCTTACTTGATTGACAGTATGAGGGATTTAATTTCAATAAAAGTCCGTCACGCAGACGTAAACTAAGCAGATTTCCCAAGATCTGGTATAACACTTGTGATCTCATATCACCACGTATTCTCTATTCATATGTAAAAATTGATGAGTAGAATGGGGGGGGGGTCACTGAAGGTAGAAAACAAGCAATTACGAATAACTCGCTAAATACTTGAGTTACCAAAAAGAAATTCTCCTCTCTAAACCAACACTATTCCAGGTCCGATTTCAGCTAATAAGAAAAATGATCTTTAGTGTTAACGGCTAAATATCGAGTATAGTATAGATCAAATAAACATTTTCGAGTAAAGAAAGAAAATTCTTAATTGATGACGCCATCACTAGACGTATTTGCATATGTTTCACAAAGTAATAGTTCACTGAAAACCGAATTTGGTGTTTAACCTTGGAATTATCTGGTTCATGATATAACAGCTTACAGTAAATATGACATGATTAGTAGTGGGTGTTTACTGATGGCCGAAAATTAAAATATATAAATATCTCGGTTAATGTTCAAAATAGAGAAAACATGTATCACAACATTTATAGAACCTTGCATTGGCAATAAGATTGATTCTATACATTTTTTCGATCCGATCCATAAGAACGGAGATATTTGGAATTCCCCCCACCCTAAACTCCCCTCCCACTAGATCTATTTCCACCATTAACGAACTCGATATTCATTTTTTACAAAAAAAGTTCCAATTTTCGAGTTTGGTAACGAGAAGTCAAAAATTGTGGCCGCAAGAAAAACAAAAAAGTTTTTCAATTGATATTTTGATCGTGGAAGTATGATAGTTTGAAATTAATGTTCTTTATAGCAAACATAATTAAACGCAGATATAGCAAATAAAACATTAACATTTTCTCATTTAGTAACAGCAAAGGTAAAAAGTTGTGACACAAAGACATAATATAGTTAGAATGTTTTTTATCAAAACAAAATGCTTCATCGTGTATCTTCACGAATAACAGAGAATGGGTGTTGTAATGAGCCTTTGTAGACATGAAAATTTTGAGAATTTACATACCAAATTAATGCAGGAAATGATGTACCAGGTAAAATTAAAAATCTTATGATCCGTTTTGTTACGGTGGTAATGCCGATGACTTGGAGTATTGAAGTTAACGATGTCTAATTTGGGCATCATTTGACATCCTTGGGGTCGCATTTTAAATTAACAAAATGTTTTGTTGAAATGAAATATTGTGAATGTAAAATTGTATATCTCCGTTCCAGTCAATCGGTTCAAAAAATGATATAGAAATTAATTTATAGATCTTTTCATGACAAACAGAAATTTCAATAAACCAATTTTTTTATGTCTAATACGTACTTAGAAATCTGCAATTGTTTATTTCCAGTTCTCTCTAGCCCTCCGCCAACTTCACCTTAGTGGATTTTGATCAAAAGGGGAGGAGTACAACAGTCCTAAATATGAAATTTCAACATTCTAAGTCTAGTTATTTTTGAGTTATGTGAGATACGTATATACATACGTACAGGCATTAGAAACTGAATTGGTTCAGAGAAGGTCCTAGGAAGTAAAGCGGAAAGTACTCTGAACCGTATTTTGAATGGTATATATTATTATAATGTTATTACTTGTAGAAATGAAAGAGGGCAAGAGGTGGTTTGCAGGCCACGAAAAATTTAGGAAAATTTTGAATAATTTGCTAAGAAAAAAAGGAGTTTACATTTTGCCACTAAACTGTGAAGCATATATGAGAATATTGGACCCAGAATAAGAAGTATGATAGAGTTGTATACAAAGATGAATGAACGCCAGTTGTGGAGCGTCCACAATTTTTTTTTTAATTTTTATTGCCTTGCATGAACAATAAAGAATAAGTCTTGCATATAAAAGTAAAGAATAAGTTTTTGGACTAAGAACAGCAGGGGTTTAGGGGTTTGCATTTTATTTTACATTTATTCTAGAAATTAAAGAGGAGGCCCAAGTTTCTAGCTCTCTTGAATGGGAAGTGCATTATTTCTGAGGCCAGAATTGTGAATGATTGACTCTTAACGAGCGGCTGAATAATTAATATAGTTCCTATATGACATCATGATCTAAAGGCTACGCTCTGTAGTTGTAGCCGTTGTGTTGTTTCGGAAGCGGCTCTTTTCATATTACTATACTCACCGAAATCGACAAGGTGTTTGATGAGGAAAAGAATTTTCTTGGTTTCCTCTTCCCCTATGCCCAATGACCTAACCTTCATTCGTGATGAAATCGTTGTGTCCTATGATACGCCCAACAAGTTTCACCCTCCTTTTCTTCCATGGTGTTGATAAGACTTTTACCTTCACTTACCTCATTTTGAATCTCCACGTTGGATTTCTTTTGAGTCCAACTTTTTCTAGTGATTCTGCGCAAAATCTAAATTTACATTGTTTCCAATCTATTATATTCCCTTTTGTAGATAGTCTAATTTTCTTATCCGTAAAGCAGTAAACTCCAAATGAAAGGCGTATTTGTTTTTGGTATCCATGCTTATATGTTTATTAGTTAAAATACTCACTTTGCTTTGGAGGGCTTGTTTAGCAAGTGATATTTTTATATCGACTTCAGCTTTACAAACATTGTCTTTTGTGATGGTGCTTCCTGGTCTCCTTTTACAGCTGGTATGGTGTTGCCCTATGGTACAGCGGGGGGAAGAGAAGGATTAAAAAAAATGGTCTCATTAACATTTCAAATTATATAACAAAGCAAATAATTCTGAAATGTCTAAAAAAAATGAAATTGTCCTACTTAATAATAGTAGTTTTCCATGACCTTAAGTGACGTAGAAAGCTGTAAAATTTCCAAGCATTTCTAGACATTGCGGTATTGTTAGAAATAATGAAGAAAAAAGGTGTTCTTTACATACATTTCCCTATAACATCTAAATAAGGTAGAATCATGTCTCCTCGTTTTGAATTATAATGTTTGTTATTCTATTATTTATACTTCCTTGGTTTTGATTCTTCTTTACTACCAAACCTTTTGTTTTATGTGCATTTACTTATATGTAGTACAAGTTAATTTTTGATGACTAGATTGTCACCCGATTTCAAGTACATATTCGACGTTCATCTTTTACTATATAAAGAAGTATTTTATTGATTTTTCGGAAGAACAAATATAAGGTTGGAATAACCTTTAACCGTGAGGTTTGACTGGTGAGCCAAAGAGAGTTCTTAGATTAAACAAAATCTAACAATAAGCCATTTTCGCATTGCTTATTGGCAATGAGAAAGAAATCTTTTCTTCCTTTTGTTTTCAAAGGGGCGAGAAAAAAAAAAGTACATGGAAGACAGATGAATAATATGCTAAGCCGATAGAGCGATGGACTGAAATACGTTGGAAAGGATCTTAGAGGAAAGGGGTGGTGAGCTTTATTCAAATAAGGGCCCAGAGAGAATGAGAAGGGGAAGAGAAAAAACAGGTAGTCCCTTTGCATAAGAGAAGGGGTTGGCCGCAAAGACATATAGTCTTTATTTACCATCGGGGCATAATAGATCAATAATAATAAAGGATGCTCCTTTTGGTCTATTGGCACCGAGTGAGCATTATCCTCGGCCTGTCTTTGTACCTGGACAGATGTAGATCAGGCGTTTCCTTTGCCCTCCCTCCCCCAGCCATGACAAAGGAGCAGCAGTAAAATCTCGGGCCTCTCTCTCCTTCAATCAACCACACCTTGCATCCTATACTTGCTTAACAATCCATTATTAGCACATTTCCATTAAAGTAAAGAAACCTATTGAACTAATTTCTTCCTAGAAGATGGCAAAACTAAGATAAATTCACACCATATTTACTTAAGAAATTTTGATTTGATTATAAGGGACTTAATCAGTTTCTGGTAAAAATAAATCTTTAACTCATGCCAATTTTGCAAGATATAAAATCTCTTCGTTGAAACACAATGCGCAGAAAAAAATAGATATTATCATAAAAATAAAAGCAAAATCTGAATTCAAGGTATATACATTTTTCTTAAAACATATAGTACAAAATTGCATATTGTGAAAATAGACACAACCAACCTTCTATCAGGTATTAATTTAAAGTTTTGGGGAATACAACTTTAAACTACTATATGTTATTTAAAAAAATTAAAAAAATGCAGTAAGTGTATGTATGAGTAAGCGTGTGATAAATTCATTTTAATTACAAAAAAAAAACAGAAGAAAGTACATACCTTAAAAGTAAAAGTCATTTAATTGTAATATTGGCTAATTATAATGCCAGTTGAAAATATGTATATGTAAGGGAGAAAATATATGTTTATATAATATAATATATAATGAAAAAAGTGTATATACTATTATTATATAGGATAAGTAAGTATATTGCCAGTATTAAAAAATTTACAATAATTATTGATTACTGGCCAAATATAAAGGCAGTTAAAAATATTAAGCCAGTAGTAAGAAGTGTAAATAGGTACAACGTAACTCGTGTTACTAGCGCACATCTTTAAGTAAATATAAATAAATGAAAATGTATTTATAGATTTAGTATAAGAAAAGAATTAAGAAATTATTGTATAGAGAATTAGTAAATTTAATAGCATTAGGATATGACAAGAGCGGTATTTACAATAGATTAGTTGATAATATTTAAGACACAGAGGAAAACAGGGACTTGTAAACGGCATTATAAAGGGGTTAATGACCTATTTGTTGATTGTCCGAATCATATTAATCCTAATCCTAATCCTAACTATTTGTTATAAGGTAGGTTGTATCTTTTTTCACAACATAAAATTTAGCATTACACTTTTTAAGAAAAAATGTATACACCTAGAATTTGGTTTTTGTTTATGATCTGCACTGTGTGTTTCTGCTATACTATAACATAACCTTTCTTGTTAGAAACATAGTTATAACACATAATTCGTATGTTGCTGGATGTGGGAGTGCAGATATGGGAAACAGGTCTCAATAACACGAAGTCTTCCCACCAATTTATTTATTGACGCACAAGGCCTTTCGGCACTAACGTGCCATCATCAGGTGCTAACCAACAAACAACAAAGAAACAAGCTTAGGCCAAGTTATGCATCCAACAATTACATTTTGAAATATTTTAACAAAATAGAATTTCATACTAAAATCAGTCTTACGAAAACGTCCTAACTTAAAACTCTTAGAATCTAAGTCAAACATTAAAAGAATATATTATAGTTCGATTAATTAAAATAGTTAAAGTGAATAAATACTCTAAACATTAACAACACATGTATACCCTATGAAAAAGTTACTATAAATTAACAATTATCCTACCTTCTGCTGTATAATTGACGTTAACGCCACGGCTTTGGGGCCACTACTATACTAATGTACATTGAGCTGGAGAGATGGAGGGGTGTCTGCCTAAATGTGCAATTGAAAATGCCAAGTTCGGTCCTGTTGAGTAGGCCTCCTCCATCTCTGCTAGTCGCCAGTAGTGGCCCCAAAGCCGTGGCGTTAACGTCAATTAGGAGTTTTAAGTTAGTACGTTTTCGTAAGATTGATTTTAGTATGAAATTCTATTTTGTTAAAATATTTCAAAATGTAATTGTTGTATGCATAACTTGGCCTAAGCTTGTTTCTTTGTTGTTTGTTGGTTAGCACCTGATGATGGCACGTTAGTGCCGAAAGGCCTTGTGCGTGAATAAATAAATTGGTGGGAAGACTTCGTGTTATTGAGACCTGTTTCCCATAGTTATAACACTTGTAGCTTGTATTTATTGTTTAGCGCAATTTAAGAAGTTAATTAATGTATTATAATTATATTGTAATGCTGATTTATAAATATAAATAAAACTTAATAACAATGTTTAATTAAATAACAGTATTATATTATTTAATTATATAATAAATTAATATTAACGAATTATACAAGAAGATTATAAGCTGAGAAGTGGGGGCTTAAAAAGGGGCAAAATATTCAATTTGAAATATTTTGGCTTTTATTAGTCGGATTGTAAAATCCTGTATTTTAAGTATTGTGCTACATTTGTTGATTTACAAATTTTAATATACATTGATAAATAGATTTTTATTTTTTTTAACTTGGGGTTTTAAGTCTTGACTTAACTGCATGTCATGTTTATTTTACATAAAGCTATTATATAGCCATTATAGATCTGCATTTATCTTTCGCAATTCACACTGTAACTATATAACGAATAACCAAAATTAATTGGAGAAATAATTGAGAACATGTCCCGTAGATTTTCCCCCTTCGTCGCTAAGAGCTTGGCTTTTATTGAGTTGATAATTATTCTGAACTTTTTATTTCTCTTTGAATTTCTTTATTGATATTGGTACATGTTTCTGTCATTTTTACTTTCAAGTTTAGAATAAATGAAGTATTTTAATCTTAAAAATTCTAGGTCTTCAGATTTCATTCGAATTATCTGTTTGACCTTCTCTGAACACCGGTTTGACTACTTAGCTTTTCGGCATGACGTCTGTACTTATGTATGTACGTATACCAAAACGACTTGCCTAAGAGTGTTGACATTTCATGCTAAGATCTGATGTACGGTATAGTTGTGCACCTCCCTTTTTGATAAAAATGGACGGAGGAAGAGGGAGGGTTCAGTGAAGGGGCAAAACAAAAAATAAATAAAATGCAAATTCCTTCGTACCTATTACAGAACCATATTTGTTTACCATGAAAAGGGCAATTAATTATGTTTTATGCCATTTTTTAACCTATGCATTGGGACAGGTGTATCATATGTCACTTCCAAATGAAATAATTTTAAATGAAATGCAACCAAATATTTCTATTTTTACTTATTTTAATATGAGTACTAAGAGGTCATTTGGTACACGCGTCAGAATTTTATAATTTTAGTCGCTTAGCTTTGAAATATAAAATTTACTAATGAAGCAATTTAAACGTTAATTATTACAAAATGATATTCCCAGCTAAATTATTATGGAATTCATATCGTTTTGCCGTAAGACATAATTAGTTTCATTCTAATTAATAAAATAAACAGCTACCCTGGTTGAATAAGGAAATAATGCTTTTCGATTTACTAGCTCAGTATGTACATTTAACTCTCCTCAACATTTAAATCAACACTGTTAAACCTTATGCAATTGAGCTATAGTTAAAATGAAGGCATATTTTTGGAATAACATTCTTCATGAAGAGATTATGTGAACACAAAAGATTTTGCTCAATTTAGTTGGAGTAGGAGAGCGACTCTAGTGGCCCATTGCAATTGGCCGACTGGTACACCCTGACCGAGTTGAAGGATTACTGGTGAAAACCAACTGCTACATTGATCAAAACAGACCAACTTTGCAATTTCATTTTTTAAGATTTCCCTTATGGGAAATCAGCTATTGAAATCTTACCCAGGAGGTGACGAAAATAAGGCACTTTCGCTTTGATCGTTACCAAATTCGTTATTTAAAAGTTTTTTTGTAAAATTAAAGATAAAGTTCGTTAATGGCTGTAATCAGACAGGTCGGGGTGGGGGATTAGAGAAGGAATTCCCAATATCTTTGTTACTGTACGTCGGATCAAAAAATTGTTTAAAACCAATCTTATTGTAAATTGAATAAACTAAAAATGTTGTAATATACATTTTATCTCTACCTTGAAAATTAACAGAGATATTTGCTTTTTTTTTTTTTTTTTGTTTTCAGCCCTCAGTAAACCCCTTCTCCTACTAATGGCATACAGACAATAACCTGTTATATCATGAACCACATTCTTCGAAGTATAAACAACAAATATTGTTTTTATTGAACTTTTACTACGTGAGATTCAATTGCGTAGTGAGATGACATCATCAAGGAAGATTTTCCGGTTTTGACTCAAATATTTCTATTTGAACTTAGCCATACTCGATATTATATCGTTTCATTGAATTCTAATGTTCATATTTGTCAATCGCTGATATAGGAGCAGGAAAAGGAGGGGGCTGAGAGGAGGGGGTTGTTTAAAAGCGGGGAGAGTCGACAATTCTATAAATCTCTATTATTATGAGTCAGATCGAAAACGTTTGAACCAATCTTGTTAAAATATTGATGTTCTACAATTGTTGCTCTATATATTTTGTCGTAGCTTACATATTAAAATAGTTATTAGTATAGCACCAAGAGTACAGTCTAGGTCCAAGAGCCGACAGGTCAACATCGAAAACCTTCGGGCACTGACGATGATGCACAGCATCGAAAGCGCTTTGCCGTGTTATTAAATTATTATAGTGGAAGCGTAGCCTACATTATTTCATCCTACCTACATTAGAAGTCACTTCCACCTGCCAGAATGCCAACTCAGTTATTAGTATTTTCTTGTCTTTCATCCTTCAGTAAACCCCTACTTTTTTCAATTTTAGCAAATTTTGTGGTTATAAATAGAAAATATAAGGTGAGATGAGATCACCAGTGCTTAGTTCACGCAGCCCCAGCGTGAAGGACTTTTTCTTTCTTCGCCTCCTGCTTCCTTTTCAGCCGTTCTAGAACTTGATCTTCACTTTTTAAAAATCACTCAAATGTGAGTTTGATGACAATCACACTAATGTTACGACTATTAGAGCGGTGCCAGTAGTATACATACATACACACACACACACACACACACACACACACACACACACACACACACACACACACACACACACACACACACACATATTTTACATATACCGCCACAACAGCTAACTTCCTTTAAGGGAAATGTACTATAATGCATAAGAAAAACCAAACGAAATGAATTGAGAGTAAATAAAAGGAGAACTGGGTAATATACTATCTCATCAATAATAGCTGCTACCTAAACTAATCATAAAACTATGCTCGATAAACCTCGTCTGTAGTATCAGGCAAGTTCAAATCTCCCGATTGAACGATTTATTATCAACAAATGCAAAACACTACATATACGCTCGGTCAAAGGTTTGAGACCATCTATTGTTTACGTCAATTAATCTACTTTAATCATGTAAAACCTGAATTTTAACTAATTATCAATGCATAGTTGCTAAATATAGGTACCTTACTATTATTTGTATTTCTAAACAAATTTTCTAATTCGGTATAGAAGGTTTGGGACAATCGTAAATAACAAGAATATAATTTGATTTAAGCTTACGTGCTAAAAAAAAAAGTCCGTCACGCAGGGGCTGCGAAAACTAAGCAGATTTTCCATGTGAAGTTTTACAATAGAGAAATCTGCCTAATAATAACAGTAGTAGTAAGGAATCTCTAAACCTATTCGCGAGGGACGAACAGTTAAGGAAAGGACTAGCTCTTGACGGAAAGTCCCGAACATAGCCTACTCGTACCGACCACACACACAATACAAATGCAAATATCTCGGTTAATATTCAAGATACAGAATAAATGTATAGAACAACAATTATAGTAAATTTAATTTGCAATAAGATTGATTCTATACACTTTTTACAGCCGACGCATAATAACGGAGATACTTCGAATTTTCAAAATTCCCCACTCTAAATCCCCCCCCTCCCACTGGCCCGATTTCAGCCATTAACGAACTTGATCTTTCTTTTAACATAAAACGATTAAATTTGGAGTTTGGTGACGATCAAATAAAAATTGTGACCGCTAGAGCGTTAACAGACAAATATATATATATAATTTTGAACGGACCTCATTTTCGTCATCTCCTGGGTAGGATAGATGGACATTTGAAGAAATTTTTCGAAAATCGCGTCATGAGTACGACCTCAATAGCTGATTTCCCTTAAGGGAAATCTGCTAATAAGAATGAACAATGTGTTTGTTGAGTCTAGGGTTTTATTTACAATCTAGTAATCGTCTAAAGTGATTTAAGATGATAATTTTTATTCTTAGTTTGATTTATTGATTTATCCACTGTCAAAGTAATAAAAATTCCCTGTGTAGGTAATTTTCTTTTTTTTCATTAATGAATGGTTAAAAAGAAAAAAAAATCCATTGAATTTTATAGTGAAATCCACATACTGCGCAAAGAGAAAAAATCCGAGCATAAATTGCCTCTGAGCTAAAATGTTGAAAGCTGGGGTGCACAAAAAAATCGCTCGCTTTGAAGAGACACACTCTCATCACGACAAACCTAGATCTGGAAGGCCTAGAATAACGTCTCCTCAAGAAGATCAATTTATTATTTTAAAAAGCAAGGGGAATAGAAGACTCATTGGTCTCGAGATTCGAGCTGAGGCCAACGGCGCTTTGAAAAAGTGTGTCTCTTTCTTGCGTGAAAATAAGACTCAGGAAAGCAAAGTTGTTTGGATGTGTCGGTGAGCTAAACCACTTCTAAGACCAGTGAATAATACGAAAAGGTATCTTTAGGCACGTGCTTACAAAGGTTTTTCTGTGAAGGATTGTAAAAAGGTCAGACGAACCAAAGTTTCAGCGCGTTTGGAACTAATCGTAGAATTATGGTTTAGAAAAGTTCATTCCTCAGAGCATAATTCCAACAGTGTAGTATGGACGAGGGACAGTTTAGGTGTGGGATGTTTCAATGTCAGGCTTTGGGCAGGGGGATCTTGCAGAAATCGCTAGAATACTTAATACACAAGGCTATCGAAACATTTCGAATTGCCACTGGTCTTAGTTGAATCGGTTCTAATTTTTAGCAGATTTCCCATTAGGGATTACTCAATTTTCGAAACTTTTCTTCGAATGTCCATCCATCCTACCCAGGAGATGACGAAAATGAGGTCAGTTCAAAACTATATATATACTTATCGTTACCAAACTTGATATATAATCGTTTTATTCAAAAAGAAAGATCAAGTTCGTTAACGGGTGAAATCGGACGAGGGTGAGGGTGAGAATTTCGAAAATTCTCAATATCTCCGTTATTATGCGTCGGATTGAAAAATTGTATAGAATTAATCTTATTGCAAATGTAATGTTCTATAAATGTTGTTATGTACATTTTTTCACTATCTGGATTATTAACTGAGATATTTGTGTTTTTTTTAGTTTTCTGTCTTTAGTAAAGCCCCACTCCTTCTAATCTCATATTAACAATATTCTATTATGTTATGAAGCACTTTATTTGAAACTTAAATACCAAATATTGTTCTCATTGACCTTTTAAGTTTTGAGATAAATGTCAATAGGTGGCGCGCGTGGGAAATCTGCTTAGTTAACGCAGCCCCTGGTCTTAGTTTAATCGGTTCTAATTTTATTATGCGGCAGGATAGCGAGCGAAAACACTCACCAAAACTGGGCACTTGCAAAACAAAGAAAATTACAGCAAGTACTTTTTCGTCGTCTACTAGGAAGGATCAATGGACATTTGATGCAATTTTTCGAAAAACGCGCAATGAGTACAACCTCAGCCTTCAGGAAAGTCTGCTAAAAAGAATGAAGTTTGATTCTGTCTGTAAGATCCACTGAGTTGTACTGTATCCTGACGCTGTGAACCTACAGCGGTTGTGTGGTAAGTCCTATGTCTTCCCTGCTTCCTTCAGTGATGAATGCTCTGTTGGAAGTGCGCGCTGAAGAAAAGTTAGAAGAAAGCAGGTGGAGGATTATTGCGAAAATTATGCAAGAGCTATCGGGAACGGAGAGGTAGAAGTAAAGAGAGGGTATGAGGGGGGAGGGAGGAGGTTATGAAATGGATGAATGGTCCCCAAGAGGAGCCCTATAGTATCAGAATGGATTGAGGCGAAAGGAGTCGACGCTGCGGAAAGCCCTCAATGGACTTGCCAGTTATGTAACCAGCAAATCAGCAATTATAACAATCTCTATAGTTATAGCTAACAGGCCGATCGACAATAAAGGACAAACAATAAATATTATGTTTCTAGGAAATAGAGCCTTTAAGGACATGTTATCAATGCGTCGTGCTTCCAATATGCAATCAGTAGAGGTTCGGGTGTAAACTATGTCCCTCCTCATCTTCCTCAATGGCCAAGCAAATCTACTCCAATTCCTCAAACGATTGTCTAACTTCAACACCAAATTAATATATCAATTAAATTATTTGTGAAAAACATCCAAGAACTTATATGTGCCATTTTCCATCTAACTTCTGTGCTTAATGTTTTTGTATCCTATAACCGGTGGAGAATTGGTAATCAAGTTCCAAAATATAACAAGAAGTGCTGCAGATGGGCAAAACATTCGGAGGGACTTAGAGCAACCCTGTTTCACTCGAAACCAGAAATGCTCTATTTAACCAGTGTTTGCAGTTCTTAAAAATAATTCTGAAATGCGTGAAAAAAAATAGGCCTACTTTACAAATTTCCCTTTTGACTTCATGATCTAAAGGGTACGGCTTGTTATTGCAACCATTTTGTTCTTTCGGACATTTATTCTAGAAATTAAAGAGGTGGTCCGCGTTTCCCTTGTTTCCTACAACAGAATTGTGAATGATTAACTTTTCACGAACGCCTCAATAATTAATATAGCTCCTATATGACATCATGATATGCTGGCTACGTCTTATAGTTGCAACCATTGTGTTCTTTCGGAAGCTGCTCTTTTCATATTACTTGTTCACCTAAATCCATAAGGCGTTTGATGTCTTCAAAAAAGGATTCCTTTGGTTTCCCACTTCCCCTATGCCCAATCACCGTACCTTCAAATATATTCGCGATGAAATCGTTGTGTGATACGATATGCCCTACAAGTTTCACCCTCCTTTTCTTCCATGGTGTTTATAAGACTTACTTTCACTTAACTCATTTTGAATTTCCAAGTTGGATTTCTTTTGAGTCAAACTTTTTCTAGTGATTCTGTGCAAAATCTAAATTTGCATTGTTTCCTATATATATTATATTTATTCTCTTTTGTGTTTTATCCAACTTTTTTACCCGTAAAACAGTACACTCCCAAAGAAAGGCGCATTCTTTTTTTGGTACCCATGCATATATGTTTATTAGTTAAAATACTCCTTTTGCTTTGGAAGGCTTGTTTAGCAAGTGATATTCTTATATCGACTTCAGCTTTACAAACACTGTCTTCAGTGATGGTGCTTCCTGATCTCCTTTACTTTTCGAAGTATATAACGAAGCAAATAATTCTGAAATGTCTAAAAAAAAATGAAGTTGTCCTACATTACAAAGCTTTCTATAACATTAAGTGACGTAGAAGCTGTGAAATTTCAAAGCATTTCTAGACATGCTGGTATTGTTGGAAATCATGAAGAAAAAATGTGTTACTTACATTCATTTCCCTATAAAATCTAAATAAGGTAGAAATCATGTGAGTAAAATGTCAAAAAATCACAACAAGACTGCTTGTAGCAGCAAAGGCCTGAGCAAGTCATTTACAAATCCCTACCCATATGAAGACGTGAATCGTAACTGGACTGGAAATCATATCAAACACTTTGTTTGAGTTCATATTCTTTGAACAAGTTTCGTTTCTTGCCGAAGGATCGATAGATCAAAGTTTCTTATTTGGCTCATGGCATTTGCATTTATTATGTATTTAGTATATTCTCAAATCTTCAAAACCCATGTTTCAAGGTTTCTTCGCATTGCAGATGAGATACGAATAGTTCATAGAGACACAATAAAATTCAAGAAAGCCATTTTCCACTTGTCTAAAAGACAGAATGCAGGTAGGCGGTGTGATCTCAAATGGGCATTCGGTTGAACTCAAAAGGGTCAAATGCTTTGACTATTTCCCTTCAAGAAAGGTAAATGTAGAGCTGGTGAGCTACGAGATTATATTTAGGGGGGTTTTCTGTTTCGGCTTCGAATCACCAAGTAAGTAATTTGAAAAAAAAAGTTTATACCAACCAAGGACAGAAGTATTTGGTAAGCTGTGGAAGTACATTGACACAAGCTACTATCAACAATTACTTTGACTTTTGATTGACAGTTCAAATTGAAGTTTTTCTTTTGAATTTGGTCAGTTGCACTTGGTTTAAAAATGATATGAAAACACACAGCTTAAAAACAAATGACAAAAAAAAAACTGGTATATTACAACGAAAGGACAACACTTAAAATTATTTATCGGACAGAAATTAATGAGTATTTAAGACAAAAATTAATATCAACAGACTATTACTGGACGCAATTATTAACAGGACATTGAATAAACGCTTACTTTAATCGTTTTGGCCTAATAGATCAAACAAATTACTACTGCGACTTTATTAAGGAACAGACATACAGACACTTCGCTGTGTAACTGTTGACTACTAACGGGCCAAACAAAAGTATTAAAACAGAAGTAAAACGAAACTGCAATATTGTTAATTCAATTATTTAAAATCAATTAGTCATAATTGTAACCTATATTTTATTGCGTTTTTTTAAAAAATAATATGCAGTTTATATTAAAAAAATATTGTTTCTAAATTACAAACACATACTATATACAAAGGTATCTACTGAGCATATGGGAACTCCCTTCCCCACACGTGCGTGCGTGGGGGTTACTTCGGGAAGGAAATAATATATATACATGTTTCACTTTTATTCCTGAGGAAAAGTAACTTAGTGCAATGACACACAAGCACTGTGAGAGCTCTTAGAATATTCAGAGGGTTCTATGACCACCAGGAAACTCTCCCTTTTAAATGCATTAATCAGAAAACTTAGTTATTAATTTATTTAAGTCCGCGATAAGATCAGTTGGAAAAAAAAAATGGCTGAGAAACGATGACTTACAGCGAGGAAAACAGGAAAGAAGGCTTGTAATGAAGGTTTTTGTTTCCGTCATTGAGTAGAAAAGATAAAATATTAAATGTAACGCAGCTCCAATGGTGTTGGCATGCTAAGCTGACTATGTACAGACTTGAAATGATTGAAAGTATTGAACTGTATCGGCTACCAACAATGATGTTTTAACGTACACCACGAAGAACTAGACGAGTGAGTGGCATTGACAGTAGTGGCGAGAGTTATAAAAGTGTTTTTAAGATTGGATTTTTGCATAAGAAAAAGAGAAGAAAATCACTGGATTCAACCACTAGTGAGTAACATCAAATTTCTTATTCCTGAAAATTATATTTGTTATGAGATAGATTAGCAATTTGGCACAAGCTGAACGTCCCGCTATATTGTTACAAGTTGAATAAACACATTCATTCCCAGGCAATAAGTTCTTGGGTTGGAATGGGTTGGACTTATTGAAACAGTGTAGACAAAGTTTAGGAGTTCCATGTAGAATCAGCCGTCGAAAGAAAAGTTTAACTACCTAACTTATACCTCACCTATCGCATACCCGCGGTTTTGCCCAAGAATGCTGACTTGGAAACAATAAGCAGACGAGCTTAAATACTGCTATTTTGCGACAAAGAAGGTTCAATATAGCCTTGATATTTCAACTTAAACAATTCCCAGGATTTTCATGGCTTTTTTATGGCACGGCTTTGACTGGGGTACTTAAATCCATTAAATCCGAACCTTTTATGTCCCACGGTTATTACGCTATGATATACGGCCGATTCAGTAATGAGATACTTAATCGTGCATACAAATATCAGCCGCCTTTCCGAAGATCATAACAGAAAGCACGGCGTGCTGAAGGACTGCTTTGTTATGAATGATTTATAAAATGTTGGATTTTTATTTAGATGAAATCAAAATTTAAATGTTGTTGAACGAGGATACATAAATCTTGAAATGTCAGCCGCCGACTCTGTGGATTTTATGATCTATCAGAACATAACCAATATTAAATGAGCATAAACTGGTTTTGTCAATCGGGTGAAAAAGAATTTCGAGCTTAGTATTAATTAATTTATTCTTGACTCATGCGGGCTTAAATAACTTCGGCAGTATCCTAATCAACCTGTTTCGTAATGTTAGTGTTCAACATACTCAAAGAGGAAACCCGTTAATATTTATTTCTGTAATACTTAGGGGTCCCAATAGAGTGTGTTAGACATAAATTAAGATTCACATCCTTGAAAAATGATTATTAAATAAATATTATTACGCTTAATTTTGCCGTCTATAATATAGTAGTCAGTTGCCATCCGATTATTGCCCCTTGGCTGGTTAGATTTCTCGTGGTAATTAAATCTAGGTTCAGAATTGTTGGTAAAAAATCATGCATTCCTGCAACTGACTGGAATAAAGTTTTTAATTAATGAAACTTCCTCCTGCAATGAATTCATAATAATTTAGAGTATTCAGACATTTATCATTTTTCTTTACACCGTCCATGTAAGCCGCACCTGCAGGTGCTAGGGCAAGTCGATTATCCGAATCCTTCAAGACTAGTTTCGGGGCGACGTATGAACTTTGTATGTGTGTACGTAACTAGTATAAATCAAAAACTACTGGCCTTAGAATATAATTTCATATTTAATACTGTTATAATATTTTGTTGAGCACCACTTCTTTTCATTAATATGGATTAGTGGGGAAATAAATCATTATGAATATCTCCCTATCTATTACTGATATTGAAGACGTGCATCTCACCTTTTTGGTTAGAAATTGCACTTTTGGGGCCGAAGGTATTGAATCTTCTGATTGGCTTGACCCGCTTAGTAAGTACAAGATCCACAGGGTAGACAGATATTTTATAATATGGCAAAGTAATGCACCTGATAAGCGTCAACATGTGAAACATGTAGAGGAAAGCAACTAGAATAAATTAGTGTTTTTGTTTGTTGAACATCGGCCTTGAAGGTGCAATTATTGATTTTAATGGAACTAAAAAACGCTTTCAATAAAAATATCTATTAATTACGTATTGCCACGTTTGATATGATGCATTGTGAATATTTTATGCCACTTCTTTTTGTTTTGTTTTTTTAAACTGGAATATTGTATTGTACTTTTTTTCCCGGGTCAAATGACGGTGTGACAATTTGAAACTCTTTTTCATCTCACGCTCTATTTTAACACCTATTCGGCTGCAGTTTATCCAGAAATATATTATGAAGATGCCAGTCACCAATTTAGTATTCAAGGACTTATTAAAAATAAAAAAGTTTAAGTCAAATTAATAATTTGTTAATATTTGTTAAGGAAACTGTTAAAAAACGAAGTTTTGTGTTTAATGAGTAATTGGGAAGCTCGTAAAAATTCAAAACTATAATTATTATTTATTCTTTTTTTCTTCACGCTGTTAGTGCTAACCACTAGTTCATATTAATTTTCTAACATTTATATGGAAGCTATCTCATTCTCTCTCTCTCTCTCTCTCTCTCTCTCTCTCTCTCTCTCTCTATATATATATATATATATATATATATATATATATATATATATATAGAGTTTTTTAGGTCCATAAAAATCAATAATTGCACATTCGAGGCCGATGTTCAAGATACAAAAACAATAATTTATTCTAGTTGCTTCGCTCTACATGTTTCACATGTTGACGCTTATCAGGTGCATTACTTTGCCATATTATAAAATATCTGTCTACCCTGTGGATCTTGTACTTACTAAGCGGGTCAAGCCAATCAGAAGATTCAATACCTTCGGCCCCAAAAGTGCAATTTGTAACCATGAGGTGAGATGCACGTCTTCAATATCAGTAATAGATAGGGAGATATTCATAATGATTTATTTCCCCACTAATCCACATTAATGAAAAGAAGTGGTGCTCAACAAAATATTATAACAGTCTTAAATATGAAATTATATTCTAAGGCCAGTAGTTTTTGATTTATACTAGTCACACATACAAAGTTCATACGTCTCCCCGAAACTAGTCTTGAAGGATTCGGATAAGCGACTTGCCCTAGGTGCGGCTTACAAGGCCGGTGTAAAGAAAAATGATAAATGTCTGTATACTCTAAATTATTATGAATTCATTGCAGGAGGAAGTTTCATTAATTAAAAACTTTATTCCAGTCAGTTGCAGGAATGCATGATTTTTTACCAACAATTCTGAACCTAGATTTAATTACCACGAGAAATCTAACCAGCCAAGGGCCAATAATCGGATGGCAACTGACTACTATATTATAGACGGCAAAATTAAACGTAATAATATTTATTTAATAATCATTTTTCAAGGATGTGAACCTTAATTTATGTCTAACACATTCTATTGGGACCCCTAAGTATTACAGAAATAAATATTAACGGGTTTCCTCTTTGAGTATATATATATATATATATATATATATATATATTATTGTAAATTAAAAGTTACAGACTAGAATTGTATAGCTTATTTATTTATGTAGTTTTAGTTAAAAACCATTTTGTTTGTGAATAGGAGGCGAACTCCGTGCTCCGATGTACACTCTTTTAAGCAATAAGTTTTCTATTTTTTTTTCGGTCTTTAGTTAACCCCCACTTCTACTCTTATTTTCACGACTGTACCAATAAACGTCTCTTGTTCAGTTAAAATTTAAATTTCTGCTTACGTAGGCTTCTAATTAAGGCAGAATTAGGGACAAAGTGACGTCATCTGCGTGACTGACTTTTTTAAAGAATTTTTATTTTATTTTGTTCATTTTGAACTGTAACACAAAATATCATTGTTGTTAATAACGTTTTGCTGTGCAATCCAAAACAGTCCTGTTTTGATATATTTATCGTGCTCCCTTAGAATTTAGCTCCCGTGCGACCTCAGATATTTATGGAAGACGCAATGTAAAGTGATCAGTTAATGTTTGAAGTTGGGTTTCATTGCGGAAAGACATCGTAAATTCTATTTACAGCTTGTTCTATTAGTGAGTTGCAGCGCTGGTCACACTTTATATAGATAGATGCCACTCATCACGTCTAGCATATTAGTTTCTGCAGTCATCTGATGAAATAGCTTTCCAGGAATATATTCTTCTAGTCAGTGGCAGCCCTAAAATTTCGGGACCCCCTCCTCTCTCCCAAGAAATGTCACAGGGTTCCCATGCATTCAGCAAACTGCCCATAATGGAGATCGGCTACTGAGGTTGGTTGCACACTTTTTTCTTTCTTTTTTAAATATTTATTCGTTTATTTGCAACAACATATATAAATGTCATACCTGTCAGTGGAGACTGTCGTCCCTAGCTGGTGGTCAAGTACAGTTGATAAGCGCACCATCTTCAAGCCCGTCAAAAGTTGTACTCCAGTACAACTCTTGTCTTCACCGGCAGATATGACAACAATATCATCTATACTCGCGGTTCCAGCCGTTTATTTGAATTACATAAATAAATATTACGAGCAAATGATATGAATGATAATAAAAATTGGCTTGATTATTGACTTGAGGTGGGAAGAAGTGTCCATTGACAATACCCACATTGGAGGGAACATTGGATTGTACTATATGGAGTTATACTGAGCACTACACAAGATGATCTCTGGACCACTTATGCTTCAGACATTGTCTTGGGTTTTCTGGAATATGGGTAGAAGAAAGTGATTCGACTAAAGGATTAGTATGTGAGGGAAGGAGAGAGTGGAATTTCTGATATCGGGATTTGGCGAAGGTATGGACAAAATGAATGTTGAGGTCACTGTGGGAGTTAAATTGGATACGTATAATGGGGAATCTGTAATGTTGCCGAGCATTCTGAATTGTGATTGTACTAAAGACGCGACTTTTGAACAATTTCTTCAAAGGCCCATCGTTCCTACCAAGGAGACGACTAAAAAGAGGTACGTTAAAATGTGTGTGTGTGTGTGTGTATGTGAGAGAGTATGTAAATATATATATATATATATATATATATATATATATATATATATGTGTGTGTGTGTGTCCGTTAACGCTCTAGTGGTCGCAATTTTTGTTCGATCATTACAAATCTCGTTATTTAAATAGATTTTAGGATCAAGGTCGTTAAAAGCTGAAATTTGACCAGTGGGAGGGGGGGAGTTAGAAAATTCATAATATCTCTGCTATTATACTTCGGATCGAAAAATTGTACAAAATCTATTTATTTAATTATTGCAAATTAAATAATTTACTGTAAATATTATTATATACATTGTTTCTCTATATTGGAGATTAAGCGAGTTATTATTTAAGCCTTTCATAAAGAACCAACTATGATGTTGATTAAAGGGTGTAATAAGACCAGTAGGAGAGAGGGGAGGGTAAAGAGCGGAAGAAACATTCGAAATATCTGCATCATTTATTTATGTTATCAATGTATTTTATGTAATCAACCTTATTGAACATTTAATTTCCTACAAATTCTGTTCTTTACTGTTTTTTTTTCTCTTTAACGGTAGTATTAATCGAAGTGCAATGCTACACGAGAGTAATAGTTTGACTCTCCGCTTCATTGAGTATAATAGATCGGAAGTACCATTGCTGGTGTGAATCTGGCGTAGAATCACCAGAACAGGTCAGACTAACAAAAACTTCGTTATGCAGGGGCTGCAGAAACTAAGCAGATTTCCCAATTGAAGTTTTACAATAGAGAAATATGTATACTGGTAGCACATACCACCGTGAGTAAATACAAACGGTAATGAGAAATCTTTCAGTTAATTTTAATAATTTCCCCACGGAAAGCGTCTGAATAGTAATCAAACAGGTCTGCCAACCACTCAGAGCTGAACTGATAGATATACATATTCTTCACCGGAAAGAAAAACAATTACTGAAATATATCTGAATATAACATATTAATTTTAGTGAAAACTATTTATTATATCTAGTACTGTAATTTATAATGAATCAGAATAATTTTTATCTCAATCACTCAAATTTTAGTAGTCTATGAAATAAAGAAGGGAGGGGGGGTCAACAGAACGAATTTGCATATATTTACCAAAGTAATAGCTTACACCAGTCTCTACACCAATTTCACGTGAGCCGAACTAACTTTCACCGGAATCGCATGAACTGAACATTATGTTTGTTTTTGTAACCCCCCCCCCAAAAAAAAAAAAAAAACAAAACAAGGGAGGTTACTATAACCCTAGTCCTAAGTGCAATAGTTATGTGTAATAGTTTTTAAGTATCTTTAGTCTTACCGTGAAGAAGAGAAAACAAAGATTCTCGAAATATCGGCATAAACTAAGATTTTTTCACCAACATTGACCAAAACTCCAAAAAGAATAACAACACCATATATATATATATATATATATATATATATATATATATATATATATATATATATATATATATCTGTAAACGCTCCAGCGATCGCAGTTTTTGTTTTATCATTTCCAAACTCGATATTTAAACGTATTCCGCAAAACAAAAGATCAAGAGTGTTAATGGCTGTAATCGGATCAGTGGGATGGAAGTTTTAGGGGGAAATTTGGAAAATTCAAAATATCTCTGTTATTATACGTTGAATCGAAAAATTGTATAGAATCAATCTTACTGAAAATCCAATTTACTATAAATATTGTTGTAAGCATTGTCTCTCAATATTGGTTATTAACGGAGTTATTTTTCACTTATTGTTTCCAGCCTTTAGTAAATCCCCAGTCCTACTCATGTCACATTCACAATAAGCTGTTATGTCATGAAACAGTTTATTTGAAACTTAAACACCAATTAAAGTTTTCATTGGAGTTTTGTGATAACGTCATCAGTTAAGATTTTAAGTGCTTAACCGTTTATAGTCAACACAGGATCATATTCTTTATTGGATAGAGTTGGACCTGGAATAGGGGGGTGGCGTTAGAGGTGGGAGGGACAACGAAAATTCAATATATTTCTGTTATTATGACTCGAACAGAAAAATGTTTTATAAGCAACTTATTAAACTATTGGTCTTCAACATAGTTGTCCTATACAGTTCTACGTACTTCTATTTAACCCCCACTTCTATTCATCGGATTTTTTCATTAGTAAATATATGGTGAGAAAAGATTGCTAGTGTGCCATATACACACATGCGTGACGGATTTTTTAAAGGTCTCTAAGAAGCTGATATAATATTCAAGTGATGCTGGCAATCTAGTTAAGTCTGCCCGATTATAGTAATAATATTTAATCTTGCTCCAGAGTGGTAAGCCATACGCGGACAGAATAAGTGGCTGTACTTAATTGTTGAGAGTCACAGAAGAGCGTTTGAGAAGAATATATCGTTGCCCATATTGGAAAGAGATTTCTGCTGATGCGTGAAAATGCCATTAGCACACTCTGCGTGCATTGTAGATGTCACCATAATTATATGGCGCATGTTTGTTGCTGAAGTAATTATTTTTCGATGCTCCTAGTATGCATGAAGGTATTTTCCTTAATTATTCTGGCTGCACACGTGCAATGCATCCTCAACAGACATCTCTTATCTTTTCTCCACTTACAGCAGTCTCGAAGCGAGTCGAATTATTTCGATGATCATTTCTCCTTCAAAACTATTTCGAATTAAGGTTGCCTGTGACTTCAAGAAATCCTCCATTCCAGTAGCGTCCCTGATGATGGAGCGTATGCTCTGAAAGAATTAGGTCTTTTATTTCTAACCAGATTCCTTCACCACCCAGCACCTCAAAAATGGAAAATCGTAAATGGTGAAGTCATATCAAAACTATTTGCACATATGTCAAAGAGCAAAAGTTCGAGGAAACAATATTAGGTATTGAAGCTTCGAATAAAGTGATTCATGATATGACAGCTTATTGTTAACATTACATTAATAAGAGTGGGATTTTACCGAACGCTAAAAACTAAAAAAATGCCAATATCTCCGTTAACGTTTAAGATAGCAAAAAGTGTATAGAACATTATTAAGTAAGACTCGTTCTATACAATGTTTGATCAGACTTATAATAATGGAAATACTTCGAATTTTCCCTTCTAAATCCGTCTTTCACTAGCCATATTTCAGCCATTAATGAAATTAGTCTTTATTTTACTAAAAAAAACGTTTAAACATCGAGCTCTGTAATGATAAAGAAAACTGCGAACCCTTGAGTTTTAGCGAAAATAGTATATATAGTGGTGAACGGACCTCATTATCGTCATCTCTTAGGATCTTTGATATTTTTTTTTTAAAGAAAATTACGTCATGAGTACAATCTCAATAGCTGATTTCCCATTAGAGAAGTCTGCTAAACAAAATGTTATAGGTACAGGCTTATTGTTAATATGACATGAGTAGGAGCGGGAGTTTACTGATTGCCGAAAAATAGAAAAAGTCGGTCACGTAAGGGCGTAAACTAAGAAGATTTGCCACGTGAAGTTTTACAATAGAGAAAACGGAAACGTCCGAACTAGCTTTTGAAGGAAACCTACTAGACTAGAACCGAAGTTAGCCGATCTCATTTCGTCCGTTAGGTGCTCATACAATAAATATGCAAATATCTCGGTTAATATTCAAAATACAGAATAAATGAGTATAACAATATTTATAGTAAATTTAATTTGCAATAAGAGTGGTTCTATACAATTTTACATGCGACGTATAGTAACGGAGATATTTCAAATTATCGAAAATCCTCCCTCTAAACCCCCCCCCATTAGTCCGATTTCAGCCATTAACGAACTTGATCTTTATTTTTACATAAAACGTATAAATATCGAGTTTGGTAACGATCAAGGCAAAATTACGACCCCTCGAGTTTTAACAGACATATATGTAATTTTGAACGGACCTCATTTTCATCATCTCCTGTCTCGTCCTCCTAGGATCGATGAACATTTGAAGAAAATTTTTGAAAATCGCGTCATGAGTTCGACCTCAATAGCTGATTTCCCTTACGGGAACTCTGATAATATGGGGACGGATAATACGGGATCTTTGTTAATATTCAATATAGATATAACATGTACATAACACCATTTATAGAACATTACATTTGAAATAAGATTAATAATATACAATGTTTGGATCCGACACGAAATAACGGAGATATTTTGAATTTTTGAAATTCTCCTCCCTATTAAACCCCTTCTCCCCGGTCCCATTTCAGCCATACCGCTAGGGTGTTACAGACAAATCTCTCTCTCTCTCTCTCTCTCTCTCTCTCTCTCTCTCTCTCTCTCTCTCTCTCTCTCTCTCTCTCTCTCTCTCTCTCTCTCTCTCTCTCTCTCTCTCTCTCTCTCTCTCTCTCTCTCTCTCTCTGACTCTCTCTCTCTCTCTGACTCTCTCTCTCTCTCTCTCTCTCTCTCTCTCTCTCTCTCTCTCTCTCTCTCTCTCTCTCTCTCTCTCTCTGACTCTCTCTCTCTCTCTCTCTCTCTCTCTCTCTCTCTCTCTCTCTCTCTCTCTCTCTATATATATATATATATATATATATATATATATATATATATATTTATATATATAAACCTCATTTTTGTCATCTCCTTAGTAGGATCGGTGGACATTTGAATTTTTTTTTATGATGATTGCGTCAAGAGTACAATCGTAATAGCTGATTTCCCTTTAGAGAAATATGCCAAAAAAAATGTTATAGGTAAAATGACGCCAGCCCCGGCTGGCAATAGCCCTCGGTGGCCCAAGGCCAATCACTGGTTCATAATGAGGGCTTCATATCTCCATCGTAAATTGTTTTGTAGGTGGCCCATACTACCTCAGTTTATTCATTATGCATTAAATTTCAGAAATCTAATACAATCGTGAGGTTATTAAAATTAATTGTGCGTATAGTTCTGTCGTATTTTTAGACAATGATGGCGAAGAAAACGTTCGCATTTTGTCAGCAGTTGAGGTTTTACTCATGACGCGATTTTCAAAAAATCTCTTCAAATGTCCATCGATCCTAGCTAGGGGATGACAAAAATAAGGTCCGTTCAAAACTATATAGGACACCATGGAAATAATTTATTTATGGTTTTAAAGCTTCGAATAATGTGGTTTATTACATAACAGAGTATTGTTTATGTAACATCAGTAGAAGTGGGGGTTTTCTGAAGGCTGAAAACTGAAACATGAAAATATCTCGGTTATTATTCAAGATAGAAAATATATGTATAGAACAATATTTATTGTAAATTCAATTTGCAATAAGATTTTTTCTACACATTTTTGTGATCCGACGTATGGTAACCAAGATATTTCGAATTTTCGAAAATCCCTCTACTACTAGTCCGATTTCAGCCATTAACGAACATGATCTGTCTTATTACATAAAACGTTTAAATATCAAGTTTGGTAACGATCAAACGAAAATTGCGACCGCTAGAACGCTATCAGACAAATAAAATATATATATATATATATATATATATATATATATATATATATATATATTTAATTTTGAACGAACCTCATTTTCGTCATCTCCTACGTGGGATCGATGGACATTTTAAGAAATGTTTCGAAAATCCTATCATGAGTACGACCTAAATAGCTGATTTCCCTCAAGGGAAATCTGCTAAAAATTACACTATTCACTGAGCCTGCAGAAACCCTTTGAAATACGTGCCTTAGCAACTCGAAGAAGTGCGTTCCCTCACTTTAACATTCTCTCTCAGTTTCTCATTAGGCACTACACACTAACAAATTTTCGTTCGAATCGTTGGGGGGGGGGGAGGCCGTGCACTCCCCTTGTGAGAAAATGAACCATATAATCTTGTGCCACAACCTAAAGTACTCAAAACAATAAAGTTAATATTTTACATACCTGTATCGCTTAGGTAGACCATCCTGAACGTTGGTCGATGATAATTGAACTGTCTGCTGATCCGGGCTGACTGAATTAAAATCGATAGTATTCCTTTATTGATTAATCAAATAATGTCAGATTAAAATGTTTTAATTCGTAGTTTCAATTTATTATATATTACTGCATATGATAGAATATTTCACATTAATGAGTGACATAAGATGGGTAAACTTACAAATGAGTTTGTGATTTAGAGCTGGCGATGAATTAAAACAAAGCCAAATTCACACTCTCAAGCAAAAACGACTTTTCTGGACTTCTCATGGGTTTTAACTTCTACATATTTGCTTTGGACACTGGAACAGCTGAATGCCAAATTGATCATGGACAACATTCGTTCATCAGTTGTGCGATATTTACTTCTATACTATCCTATAATCGAAAGCTTCTCTAATCAACATTGAATATAAAGCACACCGTTATTGCCAAAATTAAGGTGGAGAAAAGTTGATGGTTCTTTGGGAAAGTAATATTTATACATTATCCTTCCAATTAAGAACACGAGAGGCCGATATTAAAAAGACATATTACTTTGTCATTGATTGGAATAATAGATAACCTTCGATAGAAAAGAGAACAGGGTAATAGTTTTGTTTATAGTTATGGCGCGAACTATTGAATCTATCCAAACAATCGGAGGGGAGCCTATCAAAACAATTCTATTATTCTAAACAATAGAAGACTATCTAGCAAACATGTAGATTTATTATTAACTCTTCGAGGAAAGGCAAAAAGCTATTGTTTTATTGCCAATCCAATGGCAATAGTTTCAAAATCAATAATAGCTATGGCCTCTAAACTGTAGATTTTGCAGTAATTTCTATCATTAAATAATTGGGTCTCCCCAGTGCTCCAATAGCCTGTTGGCATCTAATCCTCATCCAAGGTTGAGTGGAATCTGTAGCCAGGGATTGAAAGGTATAAATTATAACTCAAATCTAGTTGGAGGAAACAACACTAGCTGGAAGATCTCGGGCAAGTATGTCTCTTCCGCATCAACATCGCTTTCAATTAAGCACATTTCCCTTAAGGAATATAAGCTATTCAAGTTGTACACATTGCTATTTTTTTAGGCTTACTTCAGACGTCCACCAATCCTGCCTACTAGATCTCAAGTGAGGTTCCTGAAAATTGATCTATCTAAATTAATTTATATTTCACAAATATCAAATTATCTTAATTTACATATCACTAAATGTATGTTCCGACAACTTTGCTTTAACATTTATCTACATTTTTCTATCCTTTTGGCTCCCTTTTTGATTCGTATTCAATAAAAATTACATAAAGTTAATATGCTGCAAGTAGATCTTCCATTCTTAAGGTCTATATTGTATGTAATTTAAAACTTCATTTATAATAAATAATTTTATTCCATGAGTTTCCTGTATTTTTAATGAAAAGTTTTCTCACTTTTTCTGCGACTTCCCTTGCTGGCAATTAATATTATGATGTATTTTCAATGATTTTCCTGTCATCCATTTGTAATTAAAACGATTTTAATAAATATTTCTTAAAACGGTATTTTTCCTGCTAATTTTATCATTCTTTCTTCTCCCTGCTATTTGTTTTCACACCAAAAGTTTTATATCGTATTTCTGTAAGGAGATCTTTTACTTTCCACATGATGTTCTGTTTGTATAGTAGCTACAGTCACACATAACTATTGTATTACAACAATTCATTCATAAGAGTTCCTTTTTATTTTTTGAGTCCTTATTGTTTACCTCTGTGTCTATCTATCTGTTCGCCCATCAGTCTTTCAAACTCCTTATATAATTTAATCGTGTAGAGGTTTATTCACGAAAATGCACGTGAATTTGTACGTTGAACGTCTTGATCTTTAGAAATAATTATTTCGCCAAATTCAAACAATCCTAAATTAAATTAGGGACGGGATCAAAATGTCAGGGTGTTGTAACTTTTTGAGGATAAAAGTCATATTTTAATACGTCATTAAAATACCCTCGTTGTTTAGTCTTTAGAAATATATGTTTCATACTTTTTTCATAGATTAATGGCAAGAGTCACAAACAAAACACATTTCTTTTGGTGCAAACTTTATTCACATTGCCCTACATTTTTCGTAGCTCAACTACCACTTCTTCAGGGGCCCCTTTTCAGAATATAATAACATTAACTTTTTTTTTAAAAAAAACCAATGATAATGCTTTGCTACGTATTACATTAATAAGTGTCTAATAACATAATATATTTATTAAATTGAATTTCAGATTGCTACTTACAGTTCTGAAGTCCTCGTTCCCTCTTACATTCGTTGCGACTGTCCCTTCCTAAGTGGGGAGGTCTTTGCTATTGAGATTCCCGAAGCAGGTTATGCCAGCTCAAAAAATAGATCGATTATTTTCACGTCAACATTGAACTCGATTATTTCGCTTTATAATTTAAAATATTAAAACTTATTAATGCAGCATGTTGCAAAGAATTGTCATTGGGATTTTATTTAAAATTAATGTTATTATTTTTTTAAATGGGATGGCCCCTGAAGAGGTGCTAGTTAAGCCACGAAACATGTAAGCCAATGTGAATAACGTTTGCGGGGAAAGAAATGTGTTTTATTGGTGACTATTGCCATTAATCTATGAAGAACATATAAGATTAGTGGGTCCAGAATTAGAAGAATTATTGAAATCAAAAATTGATGTGATATGTAAGACTGAATTTTACAAGTTCCTCTATCTGATCTGCTATGTTCGTCCCCATTAAAGATAATATTTTTAAAAATTAAAATCTAGTTTAACATGATAATTATATAGAGCTACATGTATTTCAGCTCATTTATTAGAGAACTTGATATATCTTTTATTTATAATTTAGTACTCGTCTTAGTTTCAGGTAGCATGAATAATGACAATACCCTTCGTCCTCCGGGTGCTCTTACACACATGAAAAATCATAAAATTGAATATTACAAATAAGTAATAATGTCAAACTTATTGTAGTGAAAAGAAACAATTAAAATAAACAACAGGAATAATAAATGAATAAATATATTCGAAAAATCGAGAACTTTTAATTACTAAAAAATATATGATTTTGAGCTATTTTACATACAAATTATCATTTTTTTTTTTTTTAATTCAGTCTTATAAATGAAATTTGCTAGTAATATTGTTTTACCAGCACCACTTCAACGATGACATATCTCAAAGGGAACGATATCATTCTCATTTTTTGATAAATCTTAATTCTAAATTTTGTACTCATTTAAAAAAATTATATAAAAAAGAAATTGTTTAATTTGTTTATACAAAGGGGGGGGGGCGAACCACCCCCTCTGAAAATTGTTGCAGGCTGAAAAAAGCTCGTTCAATAAATGGAAGCTGAATTGAGACTGTTAAAAATCAAGATTATTGAAAATCTCAAAATATTAAAGAATATTATGATAAGGAAAAAACAGATCTTATAAATTATATTCTTAATGTATCATGAACACTTCTGTAAAACATTTTCAATTTTAGGTATTTAGTGAAAAGGGCAAAATGGTAATAAATTATCAATATGAAGGAGTTTTCCTTGTAGGGAGGACTGCAATGTTGTATATTTCACTAAATAAACTTGAGGATTATATTTATCCTGGACTCGGGTATCTTCAACTATCAATAGCACAGAAGTAGAGAGACACGACAGGTGTAGTTCCATCTGCAATAGAAGTACACCTTTCATCGCCAAATATTACTTAAAGTGTTGCTTTCATTGATAAATCTGGTCAAAGTAGTTCAGGAAAGTCACTAAAACATAAAAATACAAATTACAAAAAAAAAAAAAAATCAAAACAAGAAAAAACAGTTAAATATCTTGGCATACATCAAATAGGGCATTGCTTTTCAACATACATTAACACAAACACAACCGGGTTATTTTGATTATGGGAATTTGCATTCACTTCCTTATACTATCTACATTTATTGTTTCCAAGCAAAAGCTTATCAAAAGCAATACCATCATGTTTATAACAGTTATAAAGTTTCTTTGTAATTTGCTTTCGGAATTCCACATTTAAACATTATTAAAAACATTTGTTGTAGGCTGAAAGATAGCACTGTCTGGAGAGAGTAGCATATGTCTTGTACTTGAGGTGTTTATGCTTGGAGTTTTAAGCCCGCTCACACCTTCATTCAAATATAGATTATTAGGGATTAAATCATTTTCATAAATTATACCATAAAACGTTTTTAAAGAATTGTATGTATATTTTTGTGAACAGAACGGTTCCAATAGTTAAAATAAATATTAATACAGAATAATCTATATTAAGATATTAGGTTTTTACAATCATTTCAAGCCAAACTAATTAAAATTTGAAGTTTTAAACATAGTGTAACTAAATTCAATTTTGCTTACAATTCATCCTCACATATTTCAAAAATTTATTTTTCTTACTTTCCTTCCATTATAATCTTCCTTATTGTAGGCAATCAATTACTATTGTCTAATTATTGCGTTTATTAATAATTATTGACCATTAACAAATAAGATTAAAGTTGGAGGAAATGAGGGAAAATGTTTCAATAATAATTTAAAAGAGTAAAACTTTCCATGCCTGCAAAACGATTGCTCTATTCTATAAAAATTCTTTAAAAAAAAAAAAAAAAAAAATTAAGCATACAATTTTGTATCCAAAATTTTGTATATATATATATATATATATATATATATATATATATATATATATATTGTTACCTCTCCAGCAGCAGCAATGGTTGATCTTATCGTATCAAAATCGATATTTATTTAGACGTTTTATGTAACATTAACGATCAAGTGTTAACGGATTAAATCGGAACGAGGTATGGTGCTTAAGAGGGGGGGGGGGTCAAAAATTCAAATATCTGGGTTATTGTGAGTCAGACCGAAAAATTTTACGTATCCAATCTTATTTAAATTTACATTTTCTATAAATATTGTTCGAAACAATTTTCTCTCTATCTCGATTATTAACAGAGATATTTTCATTTTTTAATTTTGCAGCCATCAGTAAATCCTCACTTTCAGTGATTGCACTTTAATAATAAACATACATAGAATGTAACGACTTATTCCAATGCTAAATATCAAATATTGTTTTCAACGGACCGTTACTATGAATGACAGATGAAATACAATTTTAAAAGATGATAATCTTATTTATATTGAAAATTACACGTCAGTAAAAGAAAATTGAACTATTTTAAATGTTGATTTAGTGTATTAATTTCTATTGTAATTATTTATGGTAATGTAATTAATATTAGCAGTAAGTTAATTTACATTTGCTATAGAACTAAATATGAAGACAGCTAAGGTCCATCTGTATATGACAACTAGATATTTTTTTCGTCAAAATAATAGATATATTAAACACTACATTTATTCTTTGATGTATGTCATTTATTAGGTGCGATTTAACTTTAAAATGCTAAAGACGCATAATTATCTATATTATAATTTTATATAAATATATGTATATTTTTCCTTAATAAAATAATGTTCCTAGTTATTAGTTCTCGTTCAAAATTAGAGGTTAGTACTTTCGCAGGAATGTAGTAGTTAAAGGTTTAAGAAATTGAATAGAAATTATCTTGGCTAATTATACTTGGAAAATTAAATAAGGTGTTTGAATGAAGCTTATACAAATAGCAGATTTTATAACTAACCATGAAGCAAGTTAATGTAGTTTTTTAATTTTATAAATAATTTGTTTTATCAAAAATTTCAACTATATAAATCATAACGTCTTAAGATCTTTGAAGTAACTCGAACCTTCTTTCTTAACATTTTTCAGCTTTATCAATATGAATTATTAGAAGCCTGTCCAATATTGGTTTACCAGCATGACCGATTTCTTTGGTAGGATGTTTTCCTAATTAACATGTCTAGTTTGATATCGATGACTATATCAGTCTTTTTCTATTTGTAAATTATCAGGTGATTAGAGTTCGATAAATATGCCATCGTTATTATTGCACGATAGCGGTTACCTGCGTGCGAGTGCGTGGCCGAGGTGGCCTTCGATCAGCATAACAAATAACTAATCTAACTCTGCAACAGAAAAGGAATTCCAACCAACCAGTCCAGTGAGTCAATCGATTGTCTTTCCAATTAAATGAACTTCTGTCTTACTAAACCGAGTGAGCATCTTTTTAAGCAGATTTCCCTCAAGAGAAATAAGCCATTGAGATTATTCTCATGGCGCGATTTTCGATAAATAAATTGAAATGCCCATCGATGCTATCAAGGAGATGACGAAAATTCCATCACGCAGAGCTGCGTAAACTAAGCAGATTTCCCATGTAAAGTTATACAACAGAGAAATCTTCATACGAGTGCCGAATAGTTACCGAAACGGCTTTCAGCGGGAACAAATGAAACCGACCATAGCTCGTCCATTACACATTATAAAAATGCAAATATCTCGGTTAATATTCAAGATAGAGAATAAATGTTTATAACAATATTTATAGTAAATTTAATTTTCAATAAGATTGGTTCTATACAATTTGTCGATCCGACGTATAGTAACGGAGATATTTAGAATTTTAGAAATCCCCCCTTCGACTAGTCCGATTTCAGCCGTTAACGAACTTGATCTTCCTTTTTACATAAAACGATTAAATTCAGAGTTTGGTGACGATTAAACAAAAATTGCGACCGCTAGAGTGTTAACAGACCAATATATATATATATATATATTCAAGAGATGACGAAAATAAGGTTGGGTCAAAAAAAATGATACACACACACACACACACACACAAATATTAGCAATTTATGTTTGATCGTGACCAAACTCGATATTTAAACGGTTTTTTTTTCGTATGCAAAGCTAAAGATGAAGACCGTTAATGGCTGAAATCAGTGGGAGGGAGGGGGTTTAGAGGGATTTGGAAAAATCTCAATATCCATTTTATAGATAAATCTCATACGACTTTTCTATTGTTGGTGAAGTATTAGCCATACTATTACTACATTAATATCATAATGAAGTACCCTCTGCATATAATAAAATACACTACACTCTCAATACCAATTAATCTCTATGAAGGGTTAGTTATCCAACTTTTTTTTTATTCTGCAACGACCGTTAGCACAATACTGAATGTACATTGTACTGCAACAAACGGATTATCATTGACTTGTTCTGGTTATTGCAATTTAGATCCTCATATTATATGAGTTTCATTAAAGCATATGCATAGAGAATCGCCAGTAATATTTTCCCACATTTCACGCAGTCCCTCATAATTCCAATCATAGCAGAAAAATCAATTTAAATTTAACAAAGGAAAGACTACGTGGTCTTTTTTTCCAGCTGTTGCATTAGCCCCATTATAAATTATGAATGAATTTCATTATGATTATGAACTATGAAGTAGATTAATTAATGTTACATCAGAGAAACTTCCTTTATGTGGCCGTATCGGACAAAGATCTGAAGTTATTAACGCAGAGAGTGCTAAAATAATAAATCGGAGTGCAGTGTTCAGAAATTTTACGCTCACTGGATTTTTTAATAATTGCTAAATATTTCATACAAAAAAGAGAGAGAAAAAGTCCGTCACGCAGCGGTTGCGTAAACTTCGCAGATTTCCCGGTATATGATACGATGATCTCATCTCCCGATCTATTCTCTATTTTATCTGTAGGAGCCTATGAAACAGGAATTAAAATATTTGTCTATTATTATTTACGTCCACTTTATGCTACTATGGCTAATCGGGACGGGTTATCTACAGGTTACTACCCTTTTCGGACCAAGGTGGGGCTAAGGAGTTTATTTAATGAGTCCGTCACTAAATAAATTTCTACTGCCCAGGTCGGGAATCGAACCCGCCACTCTAGGTCTACCACGCGAGAGTAAGAGCAAAGCCTTAACTCGCACGGCCAACCTGATCTCCGAATTAAAATGTATGCCAGACAAAAGATGTTCAGTGACTCAGTTACTGTAATTTTTACAGATTAAAAATTTACTAGTGCAGGTAGGAAAAAAATATATATAGAACAATATTTACTCTAGAGTGTTAACATAGAAGCACACAAACAACATTTAATAAAATTCATAGTACAACCTTGAAGGGTCATTAGTTCAACCTTGAAAAGTCTACCAGGCGGAAAAAGGAAGAAAATTTGCGTCCACTGGAGACTGAACGGGCATATATATCAAATTTTTAAATTCAATCTGATGTAGTTTTTGACACTTATTTACTCATTATGATTGGCATAGGAATGTTTGTAAAATGTTTTCATGCGAGGAACCTCAGCTGCTCCTATATCTAAAAAACTGAAAATCTGAATCAAAACAAGGGGTCGATATATTTTAATACTCTGAAATAAAGAAAACAACTCTTACAATTATATCTCTGAACTTACTATAATGCGGCAACAATTGAGTTTAAACCGATAAAACGTATATTAATATTAAGAATAGCAATTTAAAAACATGATAAATGATTATTTTACGTACCATATCGTTATGATTTTATTAATGGAGTTTGTGTACTTATTGGATTTCCTTTTGTATTACCGCATTAAACATCTCAATAATTATGGCTGCCTTTTCTCCGGTCCTGCCGGCGATTCAGAACACTGATGGATTGTCTTGGATTGCCACAATGGACATAACTGAAATTAAATAATGAATATATATACTCTGTGATTAACAAAGAGTTAATTTCGTAAACACCAGCATATCTAACAACTGAATTACTAGACTTATATGAATTAAAATGGGTGTTACAAATTTCTGAGGAACTAGTAAAATATATGGGGGGAGGGGTATACATTAAAGTGTTGATAAAAAAAGCTTGGACTATTGTTTTCTTTCTTTCTGGTTTTATACTTTTTTTTTCCAAAATCGTGTACAACCTCAATAGCTGATTTCCCTCGAGGGAAATCTGCTAAAAACGTTAGCAACTTAAAAACACTTCAAGATGCACGTGAATTTAGATCTACAAATATGAAAGTAAAAATGCGTGTTCCGAGTTTCTGGAATAAAAAGCAGGTCATTGTTATGACGAGTAGGTTACTTTTTTTACCTTTTTTTAAAGTAAATTTGTGTGTTTGAGGACCAGCTCTTATTTGTGTTGTCTTCAGTTAATGAAATAAAAAATTATTTGGGATAAAAAAACAAATAACATTTTTAAAGCACACATTTAAAGTCAACCAGTTTGTAATAAAATATTGGAATGTAGACCGGGCAAACATAACAGCTGCTATTGCCAGAATGGTCAAACGGCCAATGAGGTATTAATCCCCCGCATGATAGCCTGGGATGTTTATTAATTTTCATGAGCCAATTCTTTGTCTAATTAACACCAGCATTGGTGGTTGGCAGTAGGGTTAAATGCGAGCAGTCCAGATGTTCGCTGTTTAAAAAAAAGACGGAAGGGCACAGTTCACTGGCCCCGACTAATTTTCGGTAGGCTCTCAGACTAAGACATCAGGGGTTTTTTTTGTTCATCTCTCTCAGGCCAACAACAAGTGCCGTCTCTACCAAGACCCCCCCCCCTCCCCACACACTGCACATCTCTACAGGATGTAGCCGTTCTGTTTCTATTTTTCTTTTGTCATTCTAAAGATCGTGAGTGAGGAGTTTTTTTTTAACTATGAAACTAATCACTGTAATTGGTGATGATGGTAATGAAATATATTTTAGTGTCTGAATACACACACACACACACAGACACACACACACACACACACACACACATAATACGTATAGTGTTTCACGAGGCGTTTCTCACTCTTAACCGTTTTAAAAAAATTCTCTAAAGGGAAATTAACCGAACTATAATGGTTTAAAAAAAAAATCATTGATGAAATAATAGGCGGTCCAGTTTACAAATCTGTAAATTGTTATAAACATTTATAGTTGTGCGAAGGCTGCAAGCGGCAGAGTTATTGTTTGATTGTTAACAAATTCGACATTTGAACCTTTTTGCACACACAAACACACACACACACACACACATATATATATATATATATATATATATATATTATTTATTGCCTTCCTGTAGTAACCTTACAGGAAGGGAATTTACTAGCCCACGGCCCGTACAACTTGTACATAACGTGTGCTCGATATATATAACACTTTTGTACCAATGAATAAAATAAAATATTTGGAAAATTAAATTATTTACAACAGAAAGAAAAGAAAAAAAGGAAAAGAAAAACAAAAACAAATTTGTTTCAATGATGAATAAATAGTTAAATTAACTGTATTTCAATTTTTGAATAGTTTAGGTAGTAATACATTTCTTCAGCAAATTGTTTTAATTGCTTATGGTTTTTATAAAATAAAAGTTTTTCCTCAATAGGCCAATTATCTTTTTGGCATTTTAATTGGGTTTTAAAGTCTTCTCTTTGGTCCGTTAGTAGTCTGCAGTCATAGAAAAAGTGTCTGTATGTCTGTTCAGAAGGTCGCAGTAACAGTTAGGTTGATCTGTTAGGCCATAACGATTAAAATAAGAATAAGTCCTGTTAAGAATTGTGTCAAGTAATAGTCAGTTGATGTTAATATTTGTCCTAAATACTCTTTAATGTCTGGTTAAATAATCTATTTATAATATATGTAAATGTGTGTGTGTGTGTGTGTGTGTGTGTGTGTATAAATATATACACACACTCGATGCATGTTGGGGATCAATTAGTTGGGGAATTAGACCGATGGTGTTCAGGATACGAGGGAAACTTTGATGAAAGGCTCTCTTTTAATAGAATCGAAATTCTCCGAAATAATCCTGTTTCAACTGACCTTCTTTTTATAAAGGAACGTATAGTTCCCAAGACTCTAGGGAAAGACGAACCTTATTAACAAAAACGTCCACCACGCAGGGGCTTCGTAAACTAAGCAGATTTCCATCGTGAAGTTTACTAATAGATTAACCTACATACTGCTAACACAACAAAACCTTGAATATTAAAGGAATAAATTCAAAAGGTAATATGAAATCTTTCCTCTCCCGGCGGAAAGCGTCTTAAATGTAAAGGAACAGGTGTGCCAACGGCTCACCGGAAAGAAAAAAACAATAACTGAAACATATCAGAATATAACATATTAGTTTTATTGAAAGCAATGTACCATATCTAATACTGTAATTTATAATTAACCAGAATAATTTTTATTAAATATGGCATATTAATAAATATATTAATATTTGGCAATAAATATGATTGGAATAGCTACTTCAATTAATCATATGTTTTGGAGTTTTATTTGAGTATGGCTTTCCACGTTTGGGATAGTACGACACCGTCCACGCCGTTTATAGTATTTGTTCTCTTGTTTATTTCTAAAGCTTCCAAGACTAATCTTTTTCCGAGGTGGTCCTCTCTGTGTAAAACCTTTGTCTCGTCAAATTTAATTTGGTGAGGACAAATACTTGCGTGTTTAGCTACGGCGGATGTCTTTGTCCTGCTATGTTTTAGATCAGCCATGTGTTGGTTGACTCTTGTAGCAGTCTTTTTCCTGTCTGCCCCACGTAAACCTTACCGCAATCACACGGTATCATATATACTCCACTATTTTCATATATAGGGCGCATTTCCATCGAAAATTTGCAAACCAACAAACATTCCAACCGCTGGAGCAGATAGCCGAAGTCCTCCCAATGATATATATATATATATATATATATATATATATATATATATATATATATACATACACACACACACAGTTTTGAACGGATCTCATTTTCGTCATCTACTAGGTAGGATCGATGGACGTTTGAAGAAAAATTTCGAAAATCGTTTCATGAGTACGACCTCCATAGCTGACTTCCCTTCAGGAAAATATGCTAAAAGGTGAAGCTTACCTTACATAAATATTTTATTCCACGTGGAATTATTTGGTATAAAAAAATTTAATTCTACATATGACATAAAATATGATGTATATAAGTAAATGTAAAAAGGTGTGTATTAGTGTAAGTTCATGTATGTATCTGGATTAAAAAAAAAATCCGTCACGCGGGGGCTGTGCAAACTAAGCAGATTTCCCACGTGGTTTTACATTAGAAAAATCTATATAATGGTAATACTTAACAACATCGTGAATAAATACAAATGATAATGAGAAATGATTCAGACAATTTTAATAACCTACCAACGGAAAGCGTCTGAATTGTAAACAATCAGGTCAGCCAACCTCTTAGAGCTGAACAGATAGATAGAAATATTCTTCACCTGAAAGAAAAACAATTACTTTATTGAAAACTATTACCTACCTTTTTTCCTTTCTATATATATGTGTGTGTGTGTGTGTGTGTGTGTGTGTGTGTGTGTGTGTGTGTGTGTGTGTGTGTGTGTGTGTGTGTGTAGTACTGAAATTTATAATGAATCAAAATAATTTTTATCTCAAGCACTCAAATTTTAGTAATCCAAGAACTAAAGATCCATCATCTCCTATGAAGGATCCATGGACATTTAGGAAAATCTGCTAAAAAATAAATATTTTTAAAAAAAAAGTAGTGAATGATATATTTAAATTTAAAAAAAAAGTTCCTACTATTGTTAATAACATAAGATTAACTAAGAATAGTTGTATGAATTGCCAGATTGTAAATGAATCAAATTTAAGATGTAGGTTGAATTATAAATAACGATATAAATGAGATTGTAACAATATTTACAACATACATAAACAACATTTACTCACATTTAACTATATTCAACATTTAATTATCCAAAACGAGAGTTATAGATATTACCAGGTGAAGATATCCCAGTAGTTTTCCTACGTAAAGCCTTATGAAACAAACAAAAAATTATTTGGCCTGTTATATTAAACATAGCTTAATAAAAGTCCGTCACGCAGGGGCTGCGTAAACTAAGCAGATTTCCCACGTGAAGTTATACAATAGAGAAATCTCCATCGAGAGCCGAACAGTAACTGCAAAGGGCCGAACTAGCTTTTGGCGGGAACCTCAGACGTCCGGCCCAAATTTAATAAAAATGCAAGTATCTTGGTTATTATTCAAGACAGAGAATAAATATATAGAACAACATTTATAGTTAATTTAATTTACAATAAGATTGGCTCTATACAATTGTTTGATCCGACGTATGGTAACGGAGATATTTCGAATTTTCGAATATCCCCCCCCCTCCCACTAGTCCGATTTCAGCCATAAACGAACTTGATCTCTCTTTTTACATAAAACGACTAAATATCGAGATTGGTAACGATCAACCAAAAATCGCGACCGCTAGACAATAGACAATAAATAGCGTTAACAGACAAATATATATATATATATATATATATATATATATATATATAAACATATATATATATTTTTGAACGGACCTCATTTTTGTCATCTCCTGGGTAGGATCGATGGACATTTGAAGAAAATTTTCGAAAATCGCGTCATGAGTACGATCTCAGTAGCTGATTTCCCCTAAGGGAAATCTGCTAATATTACATATAGTAATTGTATAAATACAGATTAAAATACTTGAAAACAGGCATGAAAAAAACATGACTTCCTTGTACATCTAATGAATTAAATGAATGTAATTTTTGGTAGCATTTCATTTAAAAGAATTAAAATTAAAAATTATGTCATTTGATACACGATATTTCTGTTCTACTGGATTGGACTGAAAAATACCATTGAACGTAATTTGTAGATATTTTCTCGATTAACCAAAAATGGCCTATAGAAATGTTTTGCATATTTAATAAGTAAGGAGATATTTGAAATTCTTTAAAACTCCTCTCCCCCTTAGTCGATTTCCTTTTTTGAGTTATGAGAAATACGTATATTAGTATAGACGAGACACAGAAGAGTATTTTTCATCTCAAAATTCTTGAATCATCTCATGAATAATAATATATAGAGAAACACCGTTTGAATCTTCATTTAATTTTCAGATAAGACCCAAAATCCCATTAATTAAAATTTAATTAGGTATATTTACCAGCTATTTAAAAGTATCTCAAATTCAAAGAATACATTTTTAATATCTGTCATTTTAATAATTATATTAAATTAATTAATTTTTTTTAATCGTAACTACACACTAAATGTAAAACATGAATTGTTAATTTATTGACATACTTCGTTATTAATCTTAGATTAATTGGAAATGACGAGGACACATTTCTTCACCTAGTCATTATTCTTCGAAGAATTATTGTTACAACTGGAGTTTTATTCTGAATTTAAACCTATTTAATAGTATTCATCTTGTATATTAATACTTCCATCAGACATAAAGTTCTTTAACTTATTTTTAGCAGATTTCCCTTAAGGGAAATCAGCTATTGAGGTCGTACTCATGACGCGAGTTTCGAAAACTTTCTTCAAATGTCCATCGATCCTACCCAGGATATGACAAAAATGAGGTCCGTTCAAAATTATATATAGATATATATATATTTGTCTGTTAACGCTCTAGTGGTCGCAATTTTCATTTGATTGATACCAAACACGATATTTAAACGTTTTATGCAAAAATAAAGATCAAGTTCGTTAATGGCTAAAATCGGATCAGTGGGAGGGGGGGGTTTAGAGGGGAGGATTTTCGAAAATTCGAAATATCTCCGTTACTATACGTCGGATCGAAAAATTATATAGAACCAATCTTATTACAAATTTAATTTACTATAAATAATGTCATATACATGTATTCTGTATCTTGAATATTAACCGAGATATTTGCATTTTTCTGTTTTCAGCTTCTGAGATGAGATCGGCTAACTTCGGGTCTAGTCGTGAGTTTCCGTCAAGAGCTAGTTCGGGCCTTTCCCGTAATTGTTTGACTCTCTACTCTGAAATTTCTCTATTCTAAAACTTCACGTGGGAAATCTGCTTAGTTTACGCAGCCCCTGCGTGACGGACTTTTAACCAATATTTTGTATTTAAGATTAGAATAAAGATTGTTAATCCGCCACTCCTACTCATGTCATGATGAAAACTAAAAAATCTAAATATCTCGGTTAATACTCATATTAGAGAAAATATAAACATTTATAGGCAATCAAATTTACAATAATATTGCTTCTACATCATTTTTCGATCTGACGTATATTAATGGAGATATTTCGAATTTTCAAAATTCCCACTCTTACCAACCCCTCCCCTCCGCTGGTTCGGTTTCAGCCGTACTTGATCTTCAGTTTTGCCCGAAACCCTTTTGTAGCGAGTTTGGTTATAGTAAAACCAAAATTGTGACAGCTAGTACGGTATCAGGCATTGCATATACAGTCTTGTCCTTAAGAAGAGAAAATAAAATTCTCGAAATATTGGCAGAGACGAAAACTGCTTTGACAATCATTGACCATAAACCTCAACAAGCAACAACGACACTATTATATTATAATAACCTGATCGAAAAAACCCACACAATTGTACATATATATAATTTTGAACGGATCTCATTTTCATCACAATCATGGTCATCTACAAGGTAGGAGCGATGGACATTTGAGGACGTTTTTAAAAGTCGCGTCATGAGTACAACTTCAATAGCTGATTTCCCTTAAGGGCAATCTGTTAAAAATCAACTTATTTACAACTCTCACTATGTACTGAGTTGTAAATAAGTTGACTTTTTATATTTATTGTTAAATGGATATTGACAAAGAGCATGTCGTGCTTCTCATACGTGTTATTCATATTTTTCTTAACTAATTTTGCAATGGGGAAATGCCACCAAAAAAAATAAATTATAACCTCGACTGATTATTAAAGTGTTTCTTATTCCTCAATTAGTTTCACGTCCACATGAAGCCTCATCAGGGGAAACGCTACTACAAAAAAGCAGTCGAGTTTTATTCTGTTTTTAAACGTATTTGATAGTGTTCATCTAATGTATAACACATGCGGGCTGTGTGTTTTATTTTTGTAAATTTTACTCATCTCAGGTTCGTCGTTGTCACTTGAAAAAGTGAGTGACTAAACATCTCATGTCTTGTTTAAATTTCAAGTCGTGTTTACCAAGGCTTATTATGGGAGAAATATGAAATGGAACTTGGGGGGACGGGTGTCTTCAGCGTATCATCCGAGCGCGTGGAAACGTTTACGAAGCTCCCGCACGACGCCCAATATTGTCCATTGGTGACGACATTACGTCAGATTTAACTTGAGATGAAATCCGCTAAATTGTGAAAAGTCATAACAATTGGTTTTAGCTTTCAATAAAAATGTATTGCGATTTGTATTCAGAGGGCGATGTACCTGATATAAAGAGTGATTTAGCCGAGTTCTGAACTCTATTACTAAATAGACTGAGGTATTTAGTAATAGATTACGTATTTATTCATAGAGTCTATCTAGGCTAGTAGAATTGCCTAGGAAGCGATTGGATTCAGCAGTTACCTGTTCAGGATGATTGACCTTCTTAGAGCTAAATGACGACAGTTGAATGTAAACTAGCTCTAGCTTGGAACTAGTTGCTCCTAGCAATTCTAGGCAAAGTTAATTGTTGATGTCCCAGAGGAAATACTCCCAACTGTTTCCAGAGAGAAAAAGAACTTTATTCTTTCCTGACCCCTTCTAACAACCATCTAATTTGCATCATCAATCGATAGCCTACTCGAAATAATCGCATTTAACACGCAACACCATCTACTAGATAATCAACTTTACCTCCTGGGAAAACCATTTTCCATTTTTTCCCCCTCCCCTTGAACATAAATCTGTGAGTGTTTCCAATAAGTTATTGATATTTTCTACGTTTCTAGAATACTCTGGAGAAAATTGAATTTATTCCTTGTTCATTTTAATTCATTCATGGATCATACATTTCGATATAATCCGTTGTCGATACGAATGTACAATAATATCATCGACAATATTATCTTTTAATCGATTTTTTTTGAGCCTGATAAAATTATGCATTTATAATATTAATTAATTTGGAAAACAATTATATGCTCACCTCATTCTCACATTGACGAGTTCGATTCCCGCCTGGGCAAAGGAATCTATTTAGTGGCGGAATTCATTAAATAAAATCCTAAATCCCACCCTGGCTAGAAAAGGGTGGTAGCCTGTAGATAACCCGCCCTAATTAGCCTTAGTTGCAAAAAAGTAAACATTAATAAATAATAATGATAAGAATTATAAGCCAATATGGGAAAAGCGCCTTATAAATTTCATGATCTAAAAGAGCTCAGCTTTGGAGTTTGATCAATCTTAATTTTTGGAACATATTCCAAAGACTAATTTTCTATTCAAAATACTCTGGAAGAATCATAATTCAAAAATACAAATTTATTTACATACTTACAATTTTATTAAATAGCCCGTTTACAAAAACAGTTAATATTGTGGTCAAATTAATATTAATCTTCATTTCTGTCTATTTTCATATTCGAATCCTATCCAGGATCGTTCACTACGTCAGTGCTAGAGCAGGTTGTGAAATTTAGGCTTGGAAGTGTGTAGTATGGACACACATTTTTCACTTGGTAGTCAATTAAAGACATTCACTTAGATGCAGAGGGTAAGGAACGACGTATTTTATTTTTACTGCAATTTGTTAACGTACACTCTGTCCTAGAGATGCTAAATGCAGGAGGGTTATCTACAAGTTACCACACTTTGCTAGCCGGGAATGAACTAAGGATTTTATTTAGTGAGTTCGACACTAAATATTTTCCTATAGCCCTCGTGGAAATCGAACCATGACTCTAGGTTTATCCTATTTTTATTATTGAAATTATTATTCCTATTATCCTATGTTTATTATTGAAACAAAAGCCTTGACTCAACCGTCTAACCTGAGCTATACATTTAATTGTATTATTCGTGATTAACTTGACAGGAATTAATTCGAACACAGACAGGTACGTGTCGTTTGAACATTTTTATAAAAGTTATATTTTGACCCCAATTTATCAAATAAAAGAAAATTTTTGTGGTAGAAGGTCAAAAGTTATATATATACGTATAATGCCCATGGAGTGAGTTTACCGACAATTTTTCAAATACTCAACCATTCTGTTTGAGTTAAAGCAATGAAAGTATGAAAAGCACTCGGGATGAAGAGGGGACTCCACTCGAGGTCAAATCAACACAACTCGATATAAAGTTTACAAACACAAATTCTCAATTTGAGGCTTTTCTGCTCTTCTTCGAATAAACATTTTTGATATCTAGAACCCATGTTAAAGTACATATTATGCTGTTTCCAATATATAAACAGTCGACTCTGTAATGAAAGTAATGTACCAGATATGATAACGAACATTCATATAAAGGTAAAAATGAATTTTACCAAGAGTAGATTTTTTTAAAACAACAAGGTCATTTATTTGATTTAATATCTATATAGGAAGTGTGTATCGCTTGACTATTTTTTTTTTTCATTGAAAAAGGTAATAATATTTCTTGTCATTTAATGCCTACCTGAATAATAGAATCATAATGATTTATATTATTATCATCGAACTAGGTGAGTTCGATTCCCGCCAGGGCAAAGGAATTTATTTAGTGACGGTATTCACTAAATAAAATCCCCTACCCTGGCTAGAAAAGGGTGGTAACCTGTAGATAACTCGTCCCAATTAGCCTTAGTTGCAAAAAGCGGACTTTAATTAATAATTTAAATTTATATTGTAAAACAGTTCGGAAACCAAATTTTTCCACTATTCTCAGATGCCTCGTTTTGGAGTTTTAGATATTATTCTTCATTCCACAAAGCTAAAGGTTTTGAAAATATAATTTTCCTTTTCTTTTCCAAAGCTGCAATTATTTGTTTTGTGGGGCTCCAATGATATGTCTCAGGGTAACGGCATTATATTTTGGGGTATTAAAATTTATAGTTTTATCACAAAAAGGTAGAGTAAAATATTTACCTACAATAACACACAGACATATTAGGTGTAGTTAAATAAAACACCCATAGATTAGGTCCAGTTAAATATGAGAATGTCAAACAACTACCATATTCTTATGAGCCAAAAAATGAGCTGACGGTCAATTGAACAGATCTGAATTCTCCAACTAGTTAATTTTAGGTTCTGGAAGAGAAATGAATAATCATTGAAATAAAATCGTGGATCTATGAGTGCTCAAGAATTTTGTCAGGACGTGAAAAAAAAAAATGCTTCGGTATATATACAATTGCATATTCCGCACTACTCATTTCCCTCTACTCTGGAAATTCGCGATTATAGTTCTCTTCCCGAAACCTGGAAAATCGCCCCAGAATCCATCGTCCTATTAGCCTTCTCCCTATTTTCTCAAAATTTTTGAAAAACTTTTAATTAAGCGCCTTCTCCCAATTCTCCAAAGTCAAAACACCCTTCCTTCCCATCAATTCGGATTTCGCTCTCGCCATTCAACAGTACAGCAATGTCTTCGCGTTGTAGATCACATATCTGCATCTATCGAACGAAAAGATTATTGCACGTCAGCCTTTTTTGATGTACCGCAAGCCTTTGACGGATTACTCTACAAGCTCAAACTACTCCTTCCCAGCACCTTCTACCTTATCCTTAAATCCTATCTTTCCAACAGATTTTTTTGAGTCCGTCAAGGAAATGAATATTCAGACTACTATCCTGTGGAGGCAGGAGTTCCCCAGGGCAGTGGCCTGGGACCACTACTGTATCTCATATACACATCAGACATCCCTACATCACCATCAACACTCCTAGCTACCTATGCAGATGACACAACAATCCTATCATCCGATCCCGATCCTATTACTGCTTCGAAGAATCTCCAATTCCACCTAACCAAGATCGAAAAATGGTGTAATGCATGGCGCATACTGATCAACGAAAGGAAATCGCACCATATCACCTTTTCCCTCCGGCGAAGTTCCTGTCCTCCTGTTCACTTCTACAATATTCCTATACCACCAGCAGATTGTGTTCGCTACCTTGGACTACATTTGGACACCAGACTTACTTGGAAATGCCACACAATAATTAAAAGACAGGAACTAAACAGAAGATTCGGACAACTTTACGGACTGCTAAACAGAAAATCTCACTTGTCTACCGAAAACAAATTAACAATATACAAGCTAATACTAAAACCGATATGGACATACGGAATAGAAGTGTGGGGTACAGCAAAACCTTCGAACATCAGACGCATCCAGACCTTCCAATCCAAAGTCCTGCGCACCATAGTAGGTGCTCCATATTATGTTACAAACCACACCTTACTCCTTATGAAGATCTTAATATCCAATTTGTAAAGGACCTACTTCCCTTAAGATTCAGATAATTCCACAGCAGGCTATCCAATCATCCTAATCCAGAAGTCCTAGCCCTTTCCAGTACCACTTATCCTTAATCCTGGACATAAAATAAAAAAAAAATGAATCGCCATTGTAGCGGAATCTCAAATAAATAATAATAATCTTGCGTCGAAAACGCTTCCTAGCTCTGCTCGATCAATCATCCAACGACGACGGTTTTCACCAAGTATGACAGTCTACAGAAAGGTCAATATTGAACTATTAAAGTACTATATGATTGTTAGTGCATTATTTTATATTATAAAACTAAAATTTAATAATCAAATTTCGAACTTACACCTGTACCTATAAATACATACTTATAGTAAGGCATATGCTACAATATTAACATTATGCAATTATAGCCTTTCAATTTTGTGTTTATTTCAGGAATACTGCTATATACATTGCGTTATTATCTAAAAAAGTCCGCCACGCAAGGACTGCGCTACTAAGCAGATTCCCCACGTGTGCCACATATTTGCATTTATCTCAAAAAGTAAAAGTTCAATAAGAACAATATATGGTATCTATGCTTCAAATTATGTGTTTCATAATATAACAACTTATTGTGAATATGACAAGATTAGGAGGGGGGGGGGGGTTACTGAAGGCCGAAAACTATAAAATGCAAGTATCTTGGTTAATAATCAATATAATGAAAAAATGCACTGAACATTATTTATAGAACATTACATTTGCAATATGATCGGTTCTATTCAATTATTCGATCAGACGTATAATAACGGAGTTATTAAGAATTTTCGAAATTCCTCCCCTCTAACCCCACCCCTTCCCACTGGGTTGGTTTTCAGCCATTAACGAACATGATCATTCGTTTTACATAAAACACTTATTTGTAGAGTTTGGTAACAATAAGATTAAAATTGCGACCGCTAGAGCGGTAACAGACAAATATATAACAATAATTTTGAACGGACGTCATTTTCGTCATGTACTAGGTAGGATAGATAAAGAAAGTTTTCGAAAATCATGCTATGAGTACGTCTCCAAAAGCAGATTTCCCTTAAGGGAAATCTGCTAAAATCTAACTAATAAAGGGATGTATGGGCTGGTAAACAACTCAAAAGAGACAGCTCAAAACAAAACATGTTCTAGTTACAGATAAAATTTATTAATGCCCCTAATCAAGATAAAGCGCCTTTAATTTATAGAAACACGTATTCCGTGTCGATTCTTGGGATGGGCCGAGTAATAAATGTCATTGACGATCATCATGCGCTCATCAGGAAATTGATATTATCACACAACATTCATTCCCTAATGAAAATTACAATATGTTCCCTTCTATCCCATTAGATAATTGTAGTTCTTCACAAAGACAGCAAAGGGGCATTCTGGTCGAGAATATGCATTGATTCAGATTTAGCTGAGTAGGAGCTACGTAATTAGCTGGTTTTCTAAAGTGCTTTGAATTTAGGAAATTTATTTTAGTTCTAAATAATAGTCCCGTCTGAGATGCAACACCATGAAGAAATAAAACATAACTGTCTTGAGATTATGGTCTCATAATATAATAATGTAATTATGTTGACAAGACGAAAGGAAACTATATACAATAGTGTACGTACAATTTTGGAAATGGCAAATCTTTAAAAAGCAAAAGAGAAAACCACCAAATTATGAATTAATAACATCCAACAAAAATACTAAAACTAATCACCCTAAATGCACTAATTTATAATATTACTCACTTCGGCCTGGTAAAGATTTGAAGGAGTTTTGGAGTAATTTTGTTAAATGAGTTTTGCTCTTATCTCAATAGCTCCATTTTCTAAAGGAAACCCGCTAGAAACACTTAATGCAGCCCGTATGTCGTTAACCACTAGTCATACAAAAATTTGCATTGAAAAGTTGTAGTAAATTTAGTTTTTAATAAGATTTAACTTGTAATATTTTTTTTTATCTCCATAATAAAGGAGATATTTCAAAGTTTAGCTTTTACCCCCTATAAGCCTCCCCCACATTTTGGCACTTCTGGCCGTTTACAAACTCTATCCATCTTTTCCGGATGAATATTTAAATATGAAATTTGGTTTCAGTATCTCAAATTGGTTATATTTCTACAGGAGTGTGGTGAGCAATGGAACCTTAGGATCACAAAAGAAAGAGTCAACAATAAAAAACACTTCTTTTACGTAAGCCAACCGGTAAGTATTTTTACTATCGTATGATGTAATAAGAAAATTAACATTGAAATCTCTAAAGCTGTAGCCGTTAACGAGCGAAAAGCCAAATAATAACAATAATTAATCGACCTTGTTTTGGACCATATTTTTGAAGCAGTAAAGTCATTGGACAACCTCTCAAGCCTATCTCCATAAGAAAATTCGCTAATAGTACGGAAATAGACTGGATAGCAACATTTGAAACAATAACACATCTGGATGTGAAATGGAATGTCTATTTGTATCAAATGCATTTCCGATACCGTTCTTACGAGTGTTTTATTATAATTTTTATGGGGGTAACCATTTTTTTTTTATATGACAATAAAGCCCAGAAAATAGTTTTGCGTTCCCAAGTCAAATTAAATCCACCTCAGGAGCAATGACTCAAAACCTTCACGGCGAACGCACTCGCCTGTAAGAAAACAATTTAGCAATGTTATCAAAACTCAAGTGTAACTTGATACCCTGGAGCGCAATCAGTCAATGCTCACCTCTCTATTATGTCACGAATAACTTCTAAATGAAATCGGTCTAGCTCATCAAGGTGAATACTCACTTCAATCTAGGTCCTAGTTTCCTCAATAATAGCTTCCGTGATAAATGTAGAATTTTTATTGATTCCCGCCTACCCAATTCCTGGCTACGTTTGCACTATTACCAATCACCAATTCAGGGCGTCCTCATTATGCTATTTCCGAAAAAAAATGTCTTGGAATTTTCACCGATCATAGTTAAACGCAAAACATTAGGGACCGCTTAAATACCCAAATGTATATTAATAACATCTGTAAGGACTATTTTCAGCATTATAAAAAATAAAGTATCATAAAATAACTAGCTCATTGAATTGCTACGAAGCTTCAAAATGATTTATAAAAATAAATAATTAAAATTTATGGAAACTTATTCCCCGTAAAAATGATCTTAAATGGATAGGGAAGAAGGAACCCCCCCCCCCATGTGTATAACTAACAAAGTTGCCATCTTTAACCCTTTACCTACCAAGGTCAGCTTCCTTATCTGCCTTTTCATTGGTAATTTTATATATGAAGTATTCAGCTAGTAATAGAAATTATTGCTACTAACCAACTGGCACAATTAACAAATTTTCGTGGTTCAGGCTAGCATTTGGAGTTATCACTTTGGTCTTAATAATCTTTTTAGACGTAGTAAGGGTTTCAACCCCGTCTGTGAAGCAAGAATTTATTTTGCATGAACCCATTAAATGAAATATTTTGTCCTTCCCTGCCCAGTAAATGGTCCCTGTAACTTACCTCTCACGATTAGCCGTAGTAGCATTGTGTGGACACTGTTAAATAATGTTTTAGCAGATTTCTCTTAAGGGAAATTAGCTATTGAGGTCGTACTCATGACACGATTTTCGAAAAATTTCTTCCAATGTCCATCGATCCTACCCAGGAGATGACGAAAATGAGGTCCGTTCAAAATTATGTGTGTATATATATATATATATATATATTTGTTTGCTAACGCTCTAGCCGGCGTAATTTTTGTTTGATCTTTACCAAACGCGATATATACTCGTTTTATGCAAAATGAAAGATCTAGTTAGTCAACGGTTATCGAACAAATGAGAGGAGGGTTAAAGGGGGAAATTTTAGAAAATTCAAAATATCTCCGTTGGATCAAAAACATGTATAGAATCAATCTTATCGCAAATTAAATTTACTATAAATATTATTATATACATTTATTCTCTATCTTGAATATTAACCGAGAGATTTGCATTATTATTAAATGTGTGCAAATAACGGGTGAGATGAGATCGGCTGATGTCGGGTCTATTCGAGAGTATTCCCCGAAAATTAGTTCTGCCGTTTCCGTAACTATTCTCGTAAAGTTGGTTTAGAGACTCGTTACTATTACTGTTACTAGTATGCAGATTTCTCTACTGTAAAACGTCACGTGGGAAATCTGCTTAGTTTATGCAGCCCCTGCGTGACGGACTTTTACTTAATTTTCGTGATAACGAGTCATCCGTAGCGAATAAAATGAAAAACGTTGAAATGCAATTTTAGAAATGACACAAGATGGCACCACCAGTCACAAGTACAACTTCCGATATATAATTGTTCTTTTAAACCCTTTATGGCCTGTCAGTTGAGAAAATAACATAACAAAGCATAGTAGAAAAAGTATTCAAATGATGGATATATGTTTTTATTGGCCTGTGATAGGATTGCTTTTTTTTATTCGTGGGGTTTGTTAGATTTGTTCTTTGCAGTTTGCTTATTTCTCTATAGCCACGAAAACATGAAGAGAAATTAGCAACTCAAATGTCAGTTCAATAAAGGCATTGAGTTCGAGCCTGACTTTAGCTTAAATATCAAGAATTGTAAACTGAGAGGGTTGACACATGGATATAATGAAAACTGCCAGAATGCCCAGAGATGTTATATGGTATTCCAGGAGGGGGGGGGGCCAGGGAAAGAGATAGCTCTAGGGGAAGGTAGTTTGACGGCCTACATTAAGACTTGCGGAGGCTGGGTATCTGTATTTGGAGAAGCCTGGCTGATAATTTCAATTAATACTCAAATGAGATGGTGCCACAGATTCTGGTCCTTCAAGGGTCTGTAGCTTACATTAAATTTGTTTAAAGTCTGGTTTTTCATGGTTTCGAGTCAAATTATCAAATAAAAACCTACGTTAACTGGACAGATTTCCCACGTGCGTCTCGTATTTGTATTTATCTCAAAATGTAAAAGTTCAATGAGAACAATTTAGGCTTCAAAGATCAGCTTAGTAGTTAGTTATTTAGTATTTAGTGCTTCATAATATAACAGCTTATTGTAACCATGATGAGTAGGAGTGGGGATTAACTGAAGGCTGAAAACTAAAAAAATCCAAATATCTCCGATAATATTCATGATAGAGAAAATATGTATGTAACATTATTTATAGGAAATTAAATTTGGAATAACATTGGTTATACACCCTTTTTGATACAACGTATAATAACGAAGATATTTAAAATTTTCGAAATTCCTACCCTGTAAACCCTCCCTTCCCACAGTCCGATTTCAGGCGTTAACGAACTTGATCTTTCCTTTTACACAAAACGCTTATATATCGAGTTTGGTAACGATTAAACAACAGTTACGGCAGCTAGAGGTAACAGACACACACACACTTATTTATATAATTTTGAACGGATCTCATTTTCGTCATAAAACTAATCAGTTTAAATTAATAATATCACTCAGTTCGCCTTCGGTAAAGATTTGAAGGAGTTTTTGAGTAATTTTGTTAAACGATTTTTACTTTTATCTCAATAGCTCCAATTTCTAAAGGAAACTCGCTAGAAACACTTAAAGCAGCCCGTATATCAGTAACAATTAGTCGTACAAAAAGTTACATAGGAGAAAAATTGTAGTAAATTTAATTTTTTATAAGATTTAATATGTAATATTTTTTTGTCCAACCGATAATAACGAAGATATTTCAATATTTCCTTCTACCCTCTATAAACCTCCCCCACATTTTGGCACTTCTGGCCGTTAACAAACTATCTATCGATATATCATTTCTGGATGAATGTTTAAATATGAAATTCGGTTTCCGTATCTCAAATTGGCTATATTTCTACAGAAGTGTGGTGAATGGTCGAACCTTAGGAACAAAAGAAAGAATCAAAAACATAATAAAAAAACACTTCTCATTTCGGATCTCATTTTCGTCATCTCCTTGCCAGGATCGATGAACATTTGAAGACATTTTAAAGTCGCGTCATGAGTACAACCTCAATAGCTCATTTACCTATAATTGGGCTAATATGTCCCAAATGGATGTTTATTTCATCGCACCTCTAGAGCCTTAATAAATAAGTTTATGTCACTTAGAGGAACTCTCCCATAATTTATATATTTTGATAAAGACCATATATAGTAAGTTATTCCAGGATATTACTTATATTCCATTAAATATACCAGTTAAAAATGACATTTAAGTTAATTATTTCACCATTTATACCAATAAATTTGGAATTAACCACTTATTTTGATGAGTATCCAGTATGTTCATTTTCAATTATTTCACACAAAAAAACAGTTTAAAAATTTAGTAGGTCATGTTTATAGGCCTCAACATTCAATATTTTCATGCGGCATGTTATTTAGGTTAACAAAAACAGTGAGCGGCAGAATAAACAAGGACCGTCAAATGGCAGAGACCATATTTCCCCTTATTGTAACTATGGTTCATACTCTCAAAATACACAGCCCAAGTTCCCGCAACAGAACGAATTACTGGAAACATTATCATTTTACTCTAACGTAAATGGTTTGAAGCCTACGTAAAATATTATTTCTCTCCGGGTAAGAAAAAAAAAACCCACAATGCTACTCCAAAATTATATTTAACCCAATAACACTTTTATAGGCTACAATACCTTGATCAATTTTTCTACTTGAAGACTGATATTGTAAAATTTCAATTGCTGTTAAAAAAACGTCAAATGCATTAGGCTAAACCGGTGTAATTAGAGAATTTTAAAAATAATTTGAGTACCTTACGCAAAATTAAAGCAACATGGCTTTAAGCCATTTAAGCAATGGCACACACAACACACACACACACACACACACACACACACACAAGCAATACCGCGCACACACCCACACACACACGCACAAACTGTTAGTTAATTTACTCTGAATAACAAAACTCCGTCACGCAGGGGCTATGTAAACTATGCAGATTTCCCAAGAGTTGATATATAACACAATAATGATCTCAATTCACCATCTATTCTCTATTTCGCAGAATAAGAAGCCTATGTAGACCAACTAGATATGAAGCTGGCACTGGAGTGGGGGTTTTGCTGTGACTGAATACTTAAAATTTGAAGGGCTATCACATGAGATCCTTACACACATATTGAATAATTATAAATAATAACAATTGTTGATTTTATTTAAATTAAAAGCCATTCAAAATTATTTCCTTCTAAACTGGTAGACGATATCTTCGTTCCAGTGCAAAAAGTCGTAAAAAGTAATTTATTGCATTTTTTGTGAGGAACAAAAAAGGTTGTATAGAATTTTTTTTATCTCCAGTACATAAGGGTAATTTTTAATATTTTATATTCGCCATCCTCTTAGTCGACTTAGATCAAATGGTGAGCTACATAATAAACGTTACAACAATCCTAAATAAGGGATTTCAACATTCTTATGCTAGCCGTTTTTGAGTTATCCGACGTACGTACGTCACTTTCACAGACGTCATGTCGAAACTGAGGTTCAGGGATGCTCAAAACGGATAATTGCTGTGAAATCTGAAAATCGAAAAGTTTCGAGATAACAATAATTTCGTTACTTCTTACAAGTTAACTAAGCAGATTTCCCGCGCGCGCCACGTATTTTCATTAATCTCAAAATGTAAAACTTCAATGAGAACAATATTTGGTATTTAGGCTTCAAATAAAGTGCTTCATAATATACTGCTCAAAAATGAATAGGGATATTGGTTATTTTTTTCTTATCCTATTAATTTTAATTAAATCGACCTTAATTAAATAACTTTTTTATGGGGGGGAAGACAATAATTTCTATTAAATATTAATAATATTTATAATTAAAAAAAAATGCTAGGCCCCATAAATACCACAAAACCTACCAACCTACCAATATCCCTATTCATTTTTGAGCAGTTTATAACAGCTTATTGTTAATATGACATGAGTAGGAGTGGGAGTTTACTGAAGGCCGAAAACTAAAAAATGCAAATATCTTTTAGATTAATAATCAACATATGGAAAAAAAACGTACATAACAACATTTATGGAACATTCCATTTGTAGCAATTTTCCTATCCGACACATAATAACGAAGATATTAAGAATTCTCGAAATTCCCCCCTCTTTAACCCCCCCCCGTCCGATTTCTGCCGTTAACGAACTTAACCTTTATTTCTTTATAAAACGTTTAAATATCGAGTTTGGTAACGATTAAACAAAAATTACAACCCCTAGAGCGGTAACGTACAAATAGAGGATGTCCCAAGTTCCCGTACCACCCCCCCCCCTTAAAATCGCCAATTGTATTAATAAAAGGCTGAGACTTAGTGTTCAGTAATTGTGACCCCGGAAGAATCTTTTCAGTCCATATTCAACATCTTAACTTTCCCCAGGACATCTCTAGTGACGATAACTTTGAAATTTCCAATGGAATGTCATACTTTTCATGCCGGATTTTTGTCAAAAATCAAATTCTAAAACGAGTTTATATCTGTGAATTTTTCGATTTGACTCATCCTTTAGCAGTAAAACGTACAGAACATTACTTCAGGAACAGGACATTTGATTGAAAAATCCTGCAAGGAATGGATCCTGAAATTAATTAAAAAACAAAAACATCAACATAAAAAAAAGATCTTAGATATATTTATTTTAAACTAATGACGTAGTATTATTTATAAAAAGAATAATTCTTTCCACCTGCATAGTTTCATGCAAAAAATACTGTGCGTTATCTTCCAGGAAAGCATTAAATGGTATTGTCCGCTTCCTAAATGAAGAATTTCTAAATTAAATAGAAGACATACCCTTGATGAAATGAATTGTGGCTGCAAGTTGACGGATCTCCTTCCCACAACTCGATCAATAACAAGAGAAATCGTTCTCCAACGCAGTATCGGTCGCAGCTTGCACATTGAGTGACCACCCAGGTCACCCGATCCGACGGGAATAAATAATTTCTGTGGGGGAGGGTCAAAGGCGTCATCTATCAGAATAGGCCACAGAATATTGAAAACATGAAAAATGAAATCAGATTGGCGACAAATTCAATTTCAGTAGCAGAAATACACAGTGCTAAAAGGGATTTCATACCTCCTTTTGAAAGCATAAATGAGAAAGGACGAATTTTCGAACGTTTGTAAATACTAACTGTAAGTATTGTAGCATCTCGCTTCACAGTTAACTAATGGGCTTAACTGCTGTAAGCATAATCATTTCTAAATTTGATTTCTTAGTAGAAATTAATTATAATTAGGAAATACATTGTTCAAATCTAAAATTTAAGATAAATTACAGTAGCAGCATTATGATGAATTTGATCAAGCTGTTCTACATATTGTGTCATTGAAATTCATACAGTTATACCCTCCAATGATAAAAGTACTTTTAATATTATTGTCCAATTATGATTTATTAGTGATATGTTGAGTATTTCTTCATTGAGATTAATTTATCTGAAATGAAAAATGATGAGCTACTTTTACTTATTTTTGAAATAGCTGTCAGGCTGATGTTGAAAGGCGGTTATCCGGCTGGTTCTGTGGGGGCAAGTGTTAATGAGTCACTAACTGGGTGAGTCAGATACAATGCTACGGCCTAATTGTTCCCCATTGAATTGCAAATATATGGTACAAAAGTGCTCCGAAAAAGCATATTTATTATCCTTTTATGTTTTCAATTAAACAAAAGAAACTCGGTAAATAGTAATAAATACATCATCTAAATTATTTATAATGGAGAAATCCTAATCTGTTCCCCGTTATTATTGTTCTGTTTTATAAGGGCAGCTTTCAGTTTCGATTCTGCCTCTCCTCGTTGACTTATGAAGATAGTCTTCAGGTATTGGAATAATTTAAAGTGCAGAGGACAAACTCCCAGGGTTTGGAAATAACTGTCATACTATATTTATATCAAATGCCATATATTAAACATATATTGCACACACACACACACACACACACACACACACACACACACACACACACACTCACAGGGCGTTTTATACTTCCCACTCGCCACTCTTTTTTTCCAAGAGACTATGTACGGACAAACATTATAGAAAATGATTTGTTCAATAGGATAACGTTTCCTAGTACACCCATAATAAAAAACGGTATTTGCAAATTCCGAACTCTCTTAACCCCTTCTAGGCTCAATATCGGCTAGTGATACTCTAAGTTTCTATTTTGATGCATGTTTGAATATGAAATTTTGCAATTATAACTCAAAATTTGTAGCCACCAGAGAGCACTTGCATGCATACGCTCACACACATTTGTATTAGTTCCATTAGCCAATATCGGTTGGAAAATATAATTTCTACTTACATAATTTCTTACCAACTTATATAAAAAATGTTTTAACATTGTCAAACACACTTTTAATAGTGTGGGCAACGCAAACGCATCGGAGAAATAAATAAAAGTTATTGTTTTACCCTTTTCATAATGACTCAACAACCATAGGGTCAGTTTATAAATGAAGTGCGTGTTTATTTATATACACAAACACACACGCATATATATATATATATATATATATATATATATATATATATATATATACTAGCTCAGATACCCGGCTTCGCTCGGGAATTCATTTGAGGCCGAATGGTGATAGTATTTTTTTGGCAAGGCTTTACTTTGCACAATGTTTTGACATTTACCCGTCCCAGTGTTTAGAGTAAATACCCGTCGTTTCTGTGGATTTGTTTATAATACAATTATTTTTTTATGAAAGACTTCGCTGCCCTCCATATTGTCATATTTCCCATTTCCTGTGCATTCTGGATAGATTTGAATTAGTAGTTTTTAACGTATAACTCATTTCTACTTAGGTATACGACGAAAGTGTATATAACAAAAGTTTCTCTAAATAACAAAATAAACAACTTTTGTTATGTGCACTTTTGCCGAAACCCCAATAGGAAACGAAATATAACTATTTTTAATTTCAGGCCTCCCTTATAACCCCCACTCCTGCCCGTCCATAGAAATTTTAGTATGGCATATTATAATGAAAGCGTTAGTACTAATTCACATACCGAGTTTGGTTTAATTCGGTTGAGTCTTTAGTGCCAAATAAAATTGTGGACTCCCGCTTTAGTTGATAGCGTATAACTCATTTATGCTTCCGTATACGGCAAAAGTGCATATAACAAAGGATACTCTAAATAACAAAATAAACAACTTTTGTTATGTGCATATTTGCTGAAAAAGCAATAGGAAACGAAATATCGCTATTTTTAATTTCAGGCCTCCCTTATAACCCCCACTCCTGTTCGTCTGAGAGAATATTAATATAGCCTAAAGTCTAAGTTGGGCTAGTAGTAATATACATACCAAGTTTCATAAAATTCGGTTCAGCCGTTTATGCGTGAAAGGTAACAAACAAACGAACAAATAAACAAACAAACAGACACCAAAGAAACAAAATGCAGTTATGGTGTCTATGACATGTGAAACGAAAAGTTATCGTGAAATTTCGCGAAAAAAATCAATGTACAGATAGAGGTTACAATTTTATATATATATATATATATATATATATATATATATATACTAGCTCAGATACCAGGCTACGCACGGGAATTAATTTGAGGCTGGATGGTGATGGTATTTTTTTGGCAAGGCTTTACTTTCCAAAATATTTTGACATTTACCCTTCCCAGTGTTTAGGGTTAATACCCGTCGTTTCTGTGGATTTGTTAATAATAAAATTAATTTTTTATGTAAGACTTCACTGGCATGCATATTGTCATATTTCCCGTCTCCTGTGCATTATGTATAGATTTGAATTATTAAGGAGAAAATATTGACATACATTTGTGCATATTTGCTGAAAAAGCAATAGGAAACGAAATATCGCTATTATTAATTTCAGGCCTAACTTACAACCCCCACTCCTGCCCGTCCCTAGAAATGTTAGTATGACTTATTATAAGGAAATCGTTAGTATTAATTCACATAGCGAGTTCAGTTTAGTTCGGTTGAGTCTTTTGTGCCAAATAAAATTGTGGACTCCCGCTATAGTTTTTAGCAAAAAACTCATTTATACTTCCGTATACGGCAAAAGTGCATATAACAAAAGTTACTCTAAATTACAAAATAAACAACTTTTGTAATGTGCATATTTGCTGAAAAAGCAATAGAAAACGAAATATCGCTATTTTTAATTTCAGGCCTCCCTTATAACCCCCACCCCTGTTCGTCTTAGAGAATATTAATATAGCCTAAAGTCTAAGTTGGGCTAGTAGTAATATACATACCAAGTTTCATAAAATTCGGTTCAGCCGTTTATGCGTGAAAAGGTAACAAACAAACAGACACCAAAGAAACAAAATGTAGTTATGGTGTCTATGACATGTGAAACGAAAAGTTATTGTGAAATTTCGCGAAAAAAATCAATTTACAGACAGAGGTTACAATTTTATATATATATATATATATATATATATATATATATATATATATATATATATATATATATACTAGCTCAGATACCCGGCTTCGCCTGGGAATTCATTTGAGGCTGAATGGTGATGGTATTTTTTTGGCAAGGCTTTACTTTGCATAATATTTTGACATTTCCCCGTCCCAGTGTTTAGGGTTTATACCCGTCGTTTTTTTTGTAAGACTTCACTGTCCTCCAAATTGTCATATTTCCCGTCTCCTGTGCATTATGCATAGATTTCAGCTATTAAGGACAAAATATTAACATAGATTTAAATTAATTTTTCCCGGTGAGGTACCTGGTAGTTCATATTGGACAGAATTGTTGAGCATATCAATATTTCTACGCAAATTACTTTAGTTTTACTGTATATCTCGTTTATAATTTGGTATACGAAAAAAGTGTATATAACAAAAGTTACTTTAAATAACAAAATAAAAAACTCTTGTTATGTTCAAATTTGACGAAAAACGAATAGAAAACGAAATACCGCTATTTTTAAATTCAGGCCTCCCATCCAACCCCCACTCCTACCCGTTCCTAGAAATGTTGGTGTAGCTTGTTATAATGAAAGCGTTAGTGCTAATACACACACCGAGTTTTATTTAGTTCGGTTGGGTCTTTTGTCCAAAATAAAATTTTTCACTTCCGCTATATGTTTTAGCGTATATCTCGTTTATAATTCGGTATACGAAAAAAGTGTATATAACAAAAGTTACTCTAAATAACAAAATAAACAACTCTTGTTATGTTCAAATTTGACGAAAAACGAATAGAAATCGAAATACCGCTATTTTTAAATTCAGGCCTTCCTTACAACCCCCACTCCTATCCGTTCCTAGAAATGTTGGTGTAGCTTCTTATAATGAAAGCGTTAGTGCTAATACACATACCGAATTTTATTTATTTCAGTTGGGTCTTTTGTCCCAAATAAAATTGTTCACTTCCGCTGTACGTTTTAGCGTATATCTCGTTTATAAATCGGTATATGAAAGAAATGTATATGACAAAAGTTACTCTAAATAAAAAAATAAACAACTTTTGCTATGTTCATATTTGACGAAAAACTAATAGGAAACGAAATATCGCTATTTTTAATTTCAGGCCTCCCTTATAACCCCCACTTCTGTTCATCTCAGAGAATTTTAATATAGCCTAAAGTCTAAGTTGGGTTAGTACTAATATACATACCAAGTTTCATAAAATTCGGTTCAGCCGTTTATGCGTGAAAAGGTAACAAACAAACAAACAAACAAATAAACAAACAAACAAACAAACAGACACCAAAGAAACAAATTGCAGTTATGGTGTCTAGGACATGTGAAACGAAAAGTTATCGTGAAATTTCGCGAAAAAAATCAATGTACAGACAGAGGTTACAATTTTATATATATATATATATATATATATATATATATATATATATATATATATATATATACTAGCTCAGATACCCGGCTTCGCCCGGGAATTCATTTGAGACTG